>JARHVA010006867.1:605000-813333 GCA_037957365.1 Torreya grandis
TTCATTGAATGAGGTTAGATTTATTTGATCCTTATCCTATTTTTCTATTATTATCTTATAAATTTTATCTACAATTTGATCATGTTCATAAATTTTAGTTTTTCCCCTCTATATATGTGTTTGATTTTGTATTAAATTAGATGGCTACTTATTTACCTTTATTGTTATTTATTCCTCTTATGGTTGTTACTTCATCTCTTAGTTTTGAATCCTTATTCATAATATAGAGAGACTTATTCTACGACCTCTTTTTTTATTCTCTTATTGTTTCTTGACATTGTCTAGTTTATTTTGACATTTTTATTCTATGGGATGAGCTTCCCTCATATTATACTTTTTTATCTTCTTATTTCCTATGGTGAACTTCATTGCACTGCCCTTTCATATCCTTCCCTTTTTCCATTTTCCCTATGTGATTATCCCCATTCCTGGGGAGGAGGGTAGAGTCTACCAATTCTTTAAATTTAGTTTCATCATTTTCATATAATTGTGTTCCTTTAGGACATGAGAATGACTCACACATTCCTATTTCATGGAATAATACACACTCTATCTTGGGTTATTCATATTAGTTCCTAGAAATGTGCCCAACCTTTCTGCATTTGTATCATATTATTGGGGTTATCTCCTTAGTATAACCTTGGATATAATTTTGATTGTATGTGCTTCTACCTTGGTAATTTCACCTTATGTGATATTCTCCTCTATAACCACCCTACCTTCTTCCTCTATATCCTCATTGATTTTTAGTATAGTATTATGGTTGTGTATTTTAAGATTGAACATTTTGAAATATATGATGTGCTTGATATTTTTAACCAAGTTATGATATACTAATGTTATTCAAGGCCTTCTGCCTTTAGTGTTTGGGTGATTTTGGTCTTTTGTTTGATTTTAAATATGAAGGGTGAACTGTGGAAGCAAGAGCCCCAAAAATGTGAAGACTAGAAGGCTAGACATGACATATGGAAGATTCTTCAGAAAGGAAAGGTGGTCAGTTATCTAGAGTGTTTGCATGGATTTAAACCCCACATTACTAATGCCTTCTTTAAAAATTGGGTTGATGACAGAGTAACTCTCCATGGAGTCACTGTGAAGCTCACTGAGGATTTCATTGCTGAGGTCACAGGGCTTCCTGTGAGTGGTATTAAGTTCTCAAAATAGACCAATATATCCAATGTGGCCTACAAAAAAATTTCAAAGACAGGTGCAAAGGAGAAGCAACTGGAAAAGAATGGATATTTCTTTGATTTGGAATAGATAAAAGGAATTTGGAGAGATGTGTTATGCTAGATCCATGAGTACTTTATCCTTGATGGTAGGAATAAAAGAGTTCACAAATTTCATTTTGTTTTTCTTAACCATTTCAGGCACAAGGATAGAATTTATTTCCCTTTCTATTTGCATTTTTCATTGCTTCAAAGCTTGTTTGCCCATAGGAAGAAGGAGTCTCATCCCATTTTACATGAAGGCCTGATATTTATCATAGAGGGTTTTTGTAAAAATAATTATATAGCTTCGACTCATTATTCTGACAAAAATAAGGATTCTCAATCCAAAAAGTGTAAAAAGGATGAAAAAGTTAAAGGGATAGAAAGGGCAAAACCAAAACCCTCTAGTTTTAAAAAAAAATTGTTGAAGAGGATTTTGAGTCAAAAAGTATTGAAAGTTTTGAGAAGGATGTCCTAGAGGAAGAGGAAGGGACGGATGTTGGGGAGTTTAGTTCTAATTTGGAAGGATATCTAGAAATTAAAGGAAAATTTGAGAAAGGGAATGAAGGGGATACAACTGAGGGAAACTCATAATAGAGCAATTCTGATAATGAGTAATTATAATGTGTTGGGGGGAGGTGCTAAAGATAAAAATTATTTTAATTGATGATCCTATTTCTACAAGAGAGGAGGAACATATGGTTTTGGTTTCTACTCCTGCTATGGAGATTGAGGAACAAGAAAAGGAGGACCTTGTTCAGCATGAAGACCCTGTTGAGACTAAAGAGGAGGAACCGATGGAAAGGGAGGAACAAATTGAAAAGGTTGATTCCCCTCCACATGAGAATGCAGAAGACATTTGTGACTCTCAGCAGAGGGACACTAAGCTTTCCTTCCTGCATTCTACCAAATTCAAAGCTGATTATATTCTCCAAGTTGATTCATGGATCTATAATGAAATAATGGGGCTGAAGAAGAAAGTGGAAATAATGCAACACAATCAGGATGTTGATCGGACCAAAATCAACCATTTGGAGATGCAAATGAGAGATATCCCAAATAAACTTAAAGATAATGAGAATAATCTTAGAATGCTCATCAAGGAAAGTAGAACTAAGATCAAGGAGGTAACATCAAGCATCTGTGTTGCTATAGCTAGCCTTGGAAAAATAGTAAATGAAGAATTAATATCCTTAGAGGGTCAAAGTAAGAGGACCAGGTAGAGTTTGAGGAAGAAAGCCTTGCAAGATGCTGCTACTTCGGCTATGATCTCCATACAAGATACTGCTATGATTGGAAAGGAGGCTATTAAGATGATCCTAGAATTGTAATAGAAGACTAGGGTCTTCTTTGTTGATTTTGTTTCTATTCAGGTCCTTATTGTTGGATGTTATATCTAGTTCTTGTTTTTGATCTTGTTACTTGGTTCTTAGTCTTAAACTTATTTTGAGTTTTTAGGTCTCTATAAAACTTGGGTAATTTTATTGGTTTTTGTTTGTGGTTTTAGGTCCCTGTAAAACCTAATTTTGATGTTGATCTTTAGTAGGATTTAGGAATGCTCTTCCTGGTCGATGTAAATGTTTTATCTTTTTATTTTCTATTAAAGGGTTTCAGGGTCCCTTTAAAACCTGCTTTTACCTTAATCTAAAACATTATTCAAGGCTAGTTTTAGTCACATCATTTTATGTATTATTATTGTTAATTTTAATTTGGTATCATGTACATACACAAGTCCATTTATAGTAGGGATGTTTTGATTATAGTGATTAAGTGATCCATAATTAGTATAGTAAATTAATTAATTATTATGTGCTACCATTTTCAACAAAGGGCATGATTATTGTAGATGTTCATCATTTATTCGACCAATACATTAATAAGTTATCTCAACATATATATCTTGTTAAATTGGTGGATTCATGGTAAATTCTAAGATACGTTATGAGAAATACACTTTTATTTATTTTTTTAATCTATATATATATATATATATATGTGTGTGTGTGTGTGTGTGTGTGTGTGTGTGTGTGTGTGTGTTTCATAGTCATGGTGAAATTTTAGGTGTGTTAGCGAATATAATGGGAAGAGAGGTGAATTGCATATAAAATTTAAGGATTTTTATGTTCTTAATACAACCAACCAATTACATTATGTAGCCATTTAGTTATAATTAGTTGTATCATGTAGGTAATTGGTCATGATTTCCATCCAATTGCATCATTAAATTGGTTGGTAGTAATGATTAACTAAATGCAACATAAACCAGTCATCATAAATGACTACTCCATTTCATTATGCATTTAGTCAACACCAATAATTGGTTGGTTTAAATATTGGTTAATTTCATCATGCAATCAAGTGCCTTAGGTGCCACCTAGATGTATCATGAAACCAATTGCCTTTTGTTCCACATGGTTGTGTTTAACACATGACTCAACTCTTATAAATTTCCCCATCACCCTCATTTTTACAATTTTTCACAAGCATTTTTTATCATTTATTTTTTTCTCCATTCATTTTCCATGGAAGTATAGCTATGACATAGACTAATCCACAAATATGACTTGGCTTCAATAAATATGGCATCCCTTGGTATTAATAAATATGTTTTAAATAAATTATTGTGTCATGATATTATCAAATAACTACAACAACCATTACATATAGTGATTGGATTTATAAGAGTAATTTTTTAGGCCTAGAATACATGCATAATTATGAAAAAAATGGATTTTTTCTAAAATATCTCATGTCTTACTATGACAATAATGAGACAAGGTTTCATATATGTGTCAACTCAAAATTTATATACTTTGGCACCTCTCCTTTGGATATCCATAATTTCATAGGGATGCCACATGAAAATATGAACCTTACCAATACAAAGGAAATTAATGGATGATGATAAAAATATTTTTACTTTATATACAACTTGAATATCAATCCAACTAGTATTTATAAAATTATTATTCAAATTTCAAATTCAAGTTTTTATAATTTGTCATGCCATTTTAGTGTTTTACTATTTTCATGTTTTTTTGTTTCATTACACATAATCAAATTAGAAGGGGGATATAAACTAAAAAAATATCAAACCCACTTTTTAAATCCATTATTCAAATTTTCCAATCTAGAATAGTTTTAAAGGGAAGACCAATAAACATTTTATTTTAGATTGTTATCTATATTATTTGTACTCTTATGGGGTTAAAATTTGATTGGTGTAAATTTATATCTATTATGATTAGATTGGAGTTGAATTATTATTTTTTCAATGAGATTTATATAATTTCATGTAACAATTTTATTATGGCCTTATATTATGAGGGTTTGACAGACCTACAAAAAACAATAATTCTAACTATGCTCCATCCAAAAGTAGCATAAATTAATTTTACCTTGATGAGTAGGAGGTTAATTTAGCATTCAAATTAATGAGCTGATTGATTTACATTATAAGTTTTCAAAAATTTAAAATGTGATATTTATTTTCTTGTTACAATTAAGACTTCATGCATTTAACACAACAAGACAAGCTACATCAAAAGGACATAGTGCCCCTAAGGGCTTTAGTGATTTTGAGTCTATAGAATCATCATTTTATTTTTTTATAATTTATAAATGTGTGAATCCTTCTTTAGACCATATCCACTTACAATTTTTCATACTTCCAAAATTCAATGATAAATGATACATTATGAAATTTTATTTTTTCTATCATTTGATTTATTTTTTTTATTTTTGCAATTAACTCTGAAGTTGTTGCCCTTAAAGGCACTAACTAAACCCCATAGTCTTCTCAACAACATTTTCAAGGTTTTTTGGTTTTTGAATCTATGTTTTTAAAATTAGATAATTTATTAACTAAATGATTGTCTTTCTTATAGTTAAAACCACCACTTTGACCTTGATTTTAAAAAGTGGAGTGAAAGACATACACTCTCTAATTCCATGTAATAGTTGTTAAATATCAAATTAGCATTAAATTTTGTTTTTAATTTACCATTTTAAACAAAATTTGTTGTTTTAAGGCATCATAAATCTATGAGACAAAATATGACACCACCACTACCACCTAGCCAAATTTGGAGAAGGGGTAAAATATATCATTTCCTTCACAAAGTATAACACTACAATTTTTAGGTTTTGATTTCCCCAATTTATCTCTTGGTAGTGTATATATCACATAGGGAGTAACACTTTTATATAATATTGATATTGATTATGAATATATTTGGATTAAAAGTGGGGACCTAACTGCTAGTGCTTTTCAACCACATCATTGTATTCAAGTTGCAAGTGTACCTTCTCAAGAAGGACCTTTTATCTATTCACCACCTAGCCCACCCACTAATCAAAATTTATATTTATTTGATTATGACATTGATTCTTTTCTATTTAATAATATATTTTTGTAAAATTCAATATTAAATCTTCAGGATGGTTTTATTGATGAGTTGAATTCTTTAAAATTTGAGAGTTAAGGGAAAAAGAATTGATCAAGGAAATAAATGCATGTTATCAAAACCACTCCCAAAGAGTCAATTTGTTTTTACTAGTGAAAAATCAGCTAACAAAGATTATCACTTTATTCAATAAATCTGAATCTAGGTAAATTATAGTTAATAATGATTAAAATGACAATATTTTGGGTATTATGTTAAATAGGTTAGAAAATTTGAATTTAGAAGCCCAATTATGCTTCAATAAATGGGCAAGAGACATAAAATTGGTGTAACTGCCAATGTAGATAAATAAGAATATTTGGTAAGTTATCATAGTTTTTAGAAAATATATTGTAAGTTTTATCTAATTGTATTTAATTTTTAAAGTTTAGGAAAAATATGAAATTTGGAAAAATAATCCTAGGTCCTAAATGTGCATTAGAAAAGGCATACAAAATTTTAAATGTAACTATTACATTCAATGAAAATATTTTACTATTAAATAAAGAGAAAAAACACACTGAATAAAATAATTAAAGTGCATGACATAGATCTTGATATTTCATTAAAGTAGGAAACAAATGCAAATCCTAGTCTACTTTCAGTAGAAGATGAAACTAATGAGGAAAGAGAAAATATTTCTAATATTAATTATTTTATAAAGTATCTTCTTAGGGTATGAATTTTTAAGGATGGTACTGAGTAAGTTAAGGCAAGGATGAAAAGAGGAAGTGAAGGAAGAGTAAGTTAAAAAATAATGATATTTTATAATATTTCAAACAATAATTTATTATGTTTCAAATGACAATGTTATATTTCAAACAACAATATATTATGTTTAAATACTCTTTTCTTACTAATTTATTATTCATTTTAAATATTAGATGCATTATATGTTTAAGTAAATTTCTTTTGCATTTTGATTATACTAAATAGTGTTGTATATTCTAAGTTGATGTAATTCAATAACACAGTCTCATTTTGATTGTATTCATGGCTGAGTTGAATGCAAATATTTTTTTATGTGGATTTGTAATAAGCATAAATTTTAATTTTATGTTATTTCATTTTTTTTTTAAATTATTATCATGTGGAATTTTTTGTCATTTCCCAGTCTTAGCTACATGTCTTACCTATTGATAACATTATATTTATCTCCAAACATAATTATAGATAATAAAAAATATTTTGTTATGAATTTGATTATTAAATTTAATTATTAATTCATTTTTTATTTGCAAATGAACATTTTTTTCTTGTATTAAATCATTATCGATGTGGAGTCAAGGCAATAATTATGGTTTGCTTCTTTGGTTGATGAAAACATTATTGTTATCATTTACATTGACTGAGTAAAATGTTTGGTTTTGAGTTGAATTCATTTTAGATTATGTTTTATGCATAATTATTTAATCTAATTCAATGATGAAAGTATTTGTTGATTTTTTATTTAACACTTGATTAGTTTAAAATTATTAATATTGAACTATAATGATGTAGGGGTTCAATAAGGTTTTTTAATTCTTAATTAGGTCTTATTAGATATGCTTGGAGACTTATTTTGTCTTTGTATTTTAATAAATTAAGAAATAATATTATTTAAACAATTTATTTCACTTATATCAATGTTTTTTAACTCAAAAAACATGTTTTTAGCCTTATCTAATGTTGATTATTATATAATATAGTAAATTTGTTTATCAAGGTGAAATCCTTCACAACTAGGTA
Organism: Torreya grandis; assembly: GCA_037957365.1. Classification (NCBI taxonomy): domain Eukaryota; kingdom Viridiplantae; phylum Streptophyta; class Pinopsida; order Cupressales; family Taxaceae; genus Torreya; species Torreya grandis. Next base: position 612,385 of record JARHVA010006867.1, read on the forward strand.
TTTAACCTTGTTGAATTGTTATTTGACTTAATTATTAGACACCTTATAAATTTCAAAGATTAGTGTATCCATATCAATGGTTTATTTTCTTTTTATGAGGTTTTTAGTGTCTCAAATCCTAGTTTATGGTTACTTGACTATGTAAAATAGTGAATGAAAAGTCAATGGAAATTCTAACTTTGATACTTGTTTTGGAATTTTAGGGATTGTATTAAACTCTCCACACATATACCGTACCATGAAAATAAATTTAGTATATAAATAACACATGAAAGGTTAATAAAACACATTTTTTATTGACTAACATAAACATGTTCTATGTATTCAAACCTATACTATGCTCTATGAATTATTTTCTTCATATTCTCTTTTGTTTTCTTATTATATTTTTTTAATTGAGGGTAAAGAGGATTTTTTTGAAATGGAATCTAACCTTATTTATAAATCCATGTCCCAATCCTAAAACATCATAAAAACTAAAAATGGACTACATAATAAACTAAAAACAAAACTATGTCTGGATCATAGCTAGATCATAGCCAATTCACAAAAAAAAAACAAGATACCACAACAAATGAAAACCAAAAAAGGACTAACACTATGAGTCATAAAATCTAAGGGTAGTATAAATGACAATCATCTCCTTCAATGTATGTTTAATGATGTTAATCTCTTGGTCTCTACTCTTAGATATGTCTTTACCTCTTTTAGATTTATTGATAAAACCTCCCTCTTCTAAATTAATTTGAATTTGTATAAGGAAACCAATAATTGAAATGTAGTTATTCATTGAGGCCTTGATATGTTTAACCAAATTTTGAACATTTTGTTTGATTCTCAAGTTCTCCTTTTCTAAAAAATAAATCCTTTTTAATAATTCTTTCATAATAGAAACAATAGATCCATATGGTTTTCTCCTTTTTTACGGATTATTTTAACAAATGATGGTCCTAATTGAACCATTTTAGGAAGGCTCTATGGATATTGATCTCTTCCCATATAGATTTGAGGCTTTGATTTTTGTTATCAATCTTAATGTATTCGTTTACATCCCTAGCTTTCATTTTAATGTTGACCTGGTTATTTTATCTATTGGTAGTGTTGTATGTCCAAGCCTTCAAAATATTGTGACCTTCAACTACCTCATATAGGACATAATTATAAATCCTCATATTTCCTCCCTTTGTGTTACGTTCCATAGCTAATGTACTAACATGATCTCTCCCAACAACCTTTTGAGTTGACTTTATCTAAGATATATAAAGTTATTTTGGGGAGTCTTTGGGGATTTTATCCACATTTTATTCCATTCTATGGGTATTCATTGGTATCATCCTCTCATAGTTCACATAGCTCCATAAAATCTAGATTACTATTCGGTTTAAAGGGAATATACATTTCCATTTTTTTGTTTCCAAAAATGAAATAAACATTTAGAAAATAATGTAGTAAGTGATGCTAACTCAAAGTTGGTTCTTGAAAAAATTAATAAAAATAATGTGGGAAACTTGGATGGAGTTATACCTGCCATCAAGAGTCTTAAATTTCATGACTTGTTTGGCTTCATATTGATGGGGTGGGGAATAAAATATATAAGATATCCATGTTTAAATGGAAAAATAATCTCTCCTAAATCAATTTTTTTTTAAATTAATACTTTTTCTTTTTTCTTTTTGTAAAACTTCCTATCATCAATATTCATTCTTCTGACATGCCCAGTAAGTTCCTTTTTGACTTTGAATTGGATACACTGCATATTAACACTCCTATCATTCTAACTATCCATAAACTTTATTGAAACATGAGGATCATAACTTTCCACTTTTTGTATCAAATTATTGAATCTACCATCTTTGAATATGTCCCATAAATCCAAGCCTCTAGACAAGATCTCCATTGAAAAAGGTTCAACCATGCAGAGATCTCCTCCATCTTGTTTTATTTTCAAAACTATTTAAGAGGTTTAATGTTATATTTAGGTAGTATACAATCATTATTGACCTAATTAAATATGTATCCATTCCAAAATATGAGATGAGTCCTCCACCTAGATCCCATTATCATGATAAGGCCTTCACCTCCATTGTTTGCAAAACCCTGAATAATTAACAACATGATCTCATAATTCCAACATCTACAAATAATGAAGGTTTGGTACTTATAGGTATACCCAATGAGGCTATATTTCCATAACATTTTGTGAGCCCAATTATTATTCATTTTCTTTTTATTATCTTCTATTATGATACTAGTATTCATCATTTTAAGATATAATTTAAGATAAAAAATATTAATATTGTGTTAAAATATAAAATTTATGTTTTTTAAAAATTGATAAAAATATTTATTTAACAATACAATCTTTAAAAATACAAAGAATTCTTTTCCCCTTTCAAGAACCAATTACATAAAGGGAATGTTGCATGGACAAGAGATTAATGTCTAGAAAACATCTATTAAGAAAATAATAATGCTATCAACAATTTTTATGAATTAAATATTTAAAATGTTTTAAAATATAAAACATAGGATATGAAAGTGGATTTTAGAAAATAATAACTATAATAAATATCAAACTAAAACTCATGTAACTAAAACAATCCTTGACAAACTTTCTCATCATAAGTGGCATTAGTGTCTACTGTGTTAGTTCCATTTTTTGTCTCAATATTTACATCCTCTCTATTAGTTTTTATTATTATTTATGATTCTTCTTTTATTAAGATAAATCCATGTTGTCAAATCTTTTCATAAGGAAACATGTCCATAGGATAATGTGAAACATACAATCTCAAGCAGGTCTCTATATTTTTATGCAATCTATTTAAATTTTTTGACTTAATGAAAGATAATTCAATATATACTCTTTCATCTAAAACTAATCCTAAAAAATTTTTTTTACAAGTTTTATATAATTAAAAATATTCACTAATATTTTCCTACATGATGATGTTAGGATAAAGTTCTTTCTATAGATGTGTGATTTCACCAGTGTCTATTGGTTCACTTAGACACTAATATTCATCAATAATTGTAATTACAAAATGTGTTGACTAAGAAATTAGTAAATTCTTTCACAAAATAGCTTTGATTTCAACTCCATTAACCTATATAGATATATCAAAATTCTTAATAATAGAACCCATGTATTTTGAAATAAATTGTTCATCAATTTTTAACCATTATCACTATTATAAAATATGGGATTCATAACTCCCATGGCCTCCAAAAAATCATCCCTTTGAATATAATATCCGATCTCAGTAGATAAATTTTGAAAAATTCTAATCAATTTCATTCATGTTTCAGATATAACAATATCTTATAAAAGATGTGTTATAAGCACTTATTTAGTTTTTGCTTCCAAAAAATCAAGTCCTTTATAGTAAGTGTGCATTAATATATCCTTTTCATTAATGATTATAGAAAGATGATCATGGATATTTAATTTTAAATAATTTTTATTATTCTTAAAATCTATCAAAAATTTCCAACTCCTAAAAATATGTCTCTAAATGTTTAGATTCGACATGTATAATATATCTAAAGTTTAACGTACTCATTTTCTCAACCATATGAAATAAAAACTATATATGTATTTCTCATGAGCATGTTGCATTAAATAATTGTTTTCCTTCTAAATTGAGAGAATTACACATAATTTTAGTAATGTTTCTATATCTATTAAACAATAAAACCAATCTTTTGCCTTATCAACTTCCCTATGGTATTTATACATAAAAATTACTAATGGTGGATATTATTCAAAAATTAATCATGAAGGATCATACATGGAAATCCATCTTGTATCAACATATTTGATTAGTTTTTATCATCATCCACTTGAATTTTAAATTTTTGGAACTCCAAAAATCTTTTCACACTACCTAACATATAAGCATGAAAGTCACGAATGAGCTCTTCCACTTTTATGACATTAACAAATGTGCTAAAAATTTTGTATGAAATATTCATCCTATGATCCATGTAATGAATTGGAATCACTATATGGGAACTATTGTTTGAATTCAAACATAAAGACCATTTTTATGCCCCTATATTACTAATGAACCATCAGCCCCAACACACACCAACATGGTATCTATTACATAATCATCCATCCTATCTTTATGTTACATTCCCATTGGGATTTATTAGAATAATGTATATATTTTTAAAAATAAATACACATATTCACACATTAGATTTCACCATGAGAATCTAATTAGTGATCTAAATATAACACACTAAGAATGTTAATCATAAATTAGGTATGTAACAATTTATTTCATTATTGATCACTATCATCATGAGAAGAAAAACAAATACAATTTTAAATTACTCAATTTAATTGCATAAATTCCAAAATTTAAATACTCAATTTCAGACATAACTAATACAATATTACATCCACTTATTTCAATGTACATATGTATAAATAATCACATTTTCATCAAGAATAATGTCACAATGATATATTTAATAAAATATATAAGGCTCTGTAGATCATGAGTCATAACAAACTCAAGTATCCTATGGTAATCTCAAGTGTATTCTCTAATGAAGTACTATTGTGGGGAGGGAGAGTATCAATTGAGTAGTTTTCCACATCAACCGTAGACCATCAATCCCCTAAGAAATCCCTCATATAGGGAATGGCCCTTCTTTTATGGATGGGTAGATAGTAATGGTGTGGGAATCTATATAGGTAAGATAATACCCATGTGCTATAAGATATCTAATACATGATGTGTACCACAAATAAAATACATTCTAACATGATATCACACAAACATGTAAATCATACATATAAAATGACAATATTTAACAAAGCATTAATTTGGCCAAAGTTTTCAAATAGTTAATGATCTCAAGGTTTAGTCAAATTCATACACACCACTTGATTAAATTACCCTCATCTTGCATTGATTATTCTAGATAATCTAGTGAAGTCCATCTCACTGCTTACTTAGTTCCATCAATATGATATCTAGTTAATTTTAAACATAGATTCAATTTGATTTACTTCTTATCAAAAGGCATAAAACATGTGAAGTATAGAATTTATCAAAGTACATACATTTAGTCCATGAAATATATGCAATGAATCTATACTATATTATTTATTACATAAATAATAAACATAAATAAGTATAGTCTATACCAACAAGGTATATTTTATACTTAGATTACATGTTTCTAACATTCCAAAAGTACCTTAAATGTAGTACCATCTATGACAAACAACATTATCATAGTTTATTTTCATGTACACATTTCTCAATTAACAACAAGCTAGTATAAATAATTTAAAAGATTAATTACCTTAAAATTGATGTTTTATCTCACATTAAACATAAATCCTTCATTGATATAAAATTGTTGTAATTTTAAGGAACTGTATGCATATAATCATAGTTTACTACCTCTTAGATTTTATGAATTAAATTTAACAGTCAACATATACCATAATTATAAGCACATATATCCTATATATAAATATATGTTATATGTGTGTATGGGTACATAATTGCCTCATATAGATGTATTCTATATATATGTACTAGTAATTATTAGATACATACATAATATATACAACATACAAGTATTTTTTCACATATAAAAATATTATCTTAAAACTAACAATAATTTGTTTATTTTCCATTATGAACTACATATAATTCAAACAAAACATTAATAATTTACCTATTCAAAAAATATTTTTAAAGATTAATCTTAATATTTTTACGTTATCTAACCCATGTTCTCATTGATTTTTTTCTAATTTATAAGTCATAATCCATTTTTGATGGAAAAAATATTCCATGTTTATTTACCCTATTTTCCCCTAATTTGGGCCATTATGCTAGATATACTATTATAATATGTTTGATAAATAGTGTTATATAATCAACTGAAAACTCAAATCTATATTCTACACCCTTACACTTAATTTAGGATTATATTTTACCTGAGTTTTAAAGGCATTATTTAAAATCAAGTTGACAAACAACTTAGAATTATTATAAACCATATAACAACCATTTAATTGCATATTCTACATAAGTATTTAAATTCACTATAGTCTATACATAATTTTTAAACATTATCTCATGCATCAATCAATGTTTGACTCTATCATCTATTTATTTTATTTAAAAACTCATATGCTTAAGAATTTCATGATATGTTACACATTTCATAACAGGGCTCATACCTAATAGCTAATCCACATAAACAACATATGAGTTGTATGAATGATCTACATATATGTATATGTGAGATTTCCAGTTAAACTTGCATATATTTTGACATTATTATCCACTATGTGAATATGCTATTAAATATCAAAATGGTTATAATAGTCACCTCATATTAAAAAAACTCTATAATATGAAACTTAATGTTGAAATAGGACTTAACCACTCATTTTATCCACTCTAAGATATCTCTATCTTATCCACCAACCCAAAAAAAACTAATTTATATGCACTTAGATTATCATCATAGGATTTATAAGAATATTTTCATAGCCCTTTTATATATGTTTGAATTTTTTGAAATAAAAGTATATATTTTATTCCTATATACTAAAACCCATTATGAAATTCATAATAAGTATACACAAAATTTCAATACCAACCTATTCATTCAATAAACTTATTCAGACCTAGTATTTTACCTCTAGAAAATCAAAACACACTTATTGTCTCATGTAATACATATGCTCAAGGTTTTAACATAAGAATTATTATATATAAGTGATAAGGGTTTCAAAACAACAATTAATAGTCATCCTACTCCTTAAAACCCAATTGTAAAAGATATATAATTTCTTAGCTTCAGTGTATAGTATTCACATTAAAAACATAATTCCATTCAACCATAATAATTTACATATACATTCCTAGTCTTCAATTTAAAAAGATTTAGGGGATATAGATTTAGTTTTTTGTATGGTTGAGACATCCATAGGAATAAATCTATATATTTTAATATAATGCAAGACATTTCCCAAAAACCCTAATAAGACATATTTATACATAGCATTTATTGTTTTAAACAATAATGAAATAACTTCATCAACCTCACAATAGCTTACAGGTTGAAACTTATTAAACTAGAATAAGTACTCACTCCTTCTCTCTATTCCCTTTTTCTTCTCCTCTTCATTTCCCTTCCACTTTTATATGTCTCCTCTTATCATTATTTCTTGGTCAACATTTTTCATACATGTAATGCATGTAACTATAGAATCAAACTCATAATTTTCCATAGTTCCCTCATGTAAAAAATCTATTATGCATAAAAGTGTTATTAATCTATGTTATTTCAATTTTGAACAAAATGGGAAATCCTTAATTACCTTGAATTTTCCCCAAAACCATTTAATAATCATTTTAATCCTTTTATTACTACATGGTGTTTTAAACTTTACATGCCCATGTATTAACTTTACAACGTCCACATACAAAATTAGTGCCAAGGATGTTGATTAATCATAATTAAATCACACCATAGAAATCATAACCAATATACAAATACCAATATATTCAACCCCAATAGTTAAGGTTAGGTCTGAGGATACCTTAGGTAGCTATTACAATAACTTATCAATGATCAACATCAATATGAATTCAAATAATAAAGTGACTAGTGTAAAGTCAATAACAAGGTTTCTTATTATAATATCAAATCAAACAACTGTTATAATAATATCAAACATAATGATATTATAAAAATGTATTTGATTTTTATTACAACTCTATATAAACTATCCCAATTTTATTTAACTATATATTATATATCAATGCATTAAGTCAAAATAATGATATTTCCCAAATATCATTATAACTAGCTAATGTGTAGGATATTTAAAGACACTCTAGTTAGTTTATAGGTAATAGTGGATAAATTATAATCAAAAAAATTTACTTATTAAATCAATATCATACATAATCAAGAATATAATGACATGACATGATTAAAAAAGGTAACATTATGTACTCAATCTATGCACTAAAGCCATACTGAATTCACATAATTTGATCCACATAAACATTAAACTAATAGTATAAAACAACTAACACACATAATAAATAATCTAAATTCAAATAACAAAAAAGACATACTACATTTAACCATTAAATTAATACATATAAATAATGCTAACTATCATGATGTGCATGTGGGTTTCTAGTTATTCCACTATTGTCCTCCAACACCTCCATCTATGCCATCATCTCTAATGATGCCCTCCCTCCTTCATGATTTAAGGGATGGATCTATCTTGCATAAAACTCACAAAAAATAGGGTATTTATCCCATTATATCATTATATAACCATAGAATACTATTGGAAAATCTAATAACATGATCATAATGTAAAGAATATATAAATACAACTAACTCATAGAAATTTTGTCATGTAATCTAAGCAACATATAACTCTCCCATAAATATATTACAACTTATAACTTAATTTAAATAGTATTTAATCAGTTTAATAACCAAATAATCCATGGATAATTAACTAAATCAGCTTAGATGGAAATTAAGATGTGACATTTTTTCCCCTAAAGCTGGTCATCATCCTGATTATACTTATTCAAACACTAGTTCTAAATTAAAAACATTACTCAATGGAAAAATAACATAGTAAGAATTAGTAAATAAATCAAGAAAATGTGGTAATATCCTATAGAACTCATCATATTCCTCCCAAGTGGTGTTATCCTCACAATATTGGTCCCACTGGACCTTTCATTATGACACTTCTTTATTATGCAAATTGAGTTTGCATGTGTCAATTACTTTGATTGGTTCTACCATGACCATCATAGGATCCAAAACATGGAAATAATTCCAATCCAACACATGTTATGGATTAGATATATACTTTTTAATATAAGACACATCAAAGACATTATGTAAAAGAGATAGTGATAGTGGTAATACAAGCTTATACTCTATAGGGTTTACCACTTATAAAACCTCAAATGGTCCCATATATCTCAATTAAATTTTCAAATACTTAACAAATTCAATCAATATTTTTTGATGCTTAACTCATATAAAACATTATCACCTTCTAAAAACTACTTACTATTTTTCTTTAGATCAACATAACTCTTCTATCTATCATTGGCCTTACGCAATCACTACATGATTTTTATAACTTTATATTCCATTTATAAAAGCATCTCAAGTCTAAAGACTACCCTATCATCTAAACTATCCTAGCTAATTGATGTTTTGCACTTTCTTCCATACAATGCTTCAAATGGTACCATCTTTAAAGCTGATTAGTATGATATATTATAAGATAACTCAACCAATAGAAGGTAATCTTCCCATTTGCATATATGATCCATGTAATGCATATGAAAGAGACCCTCTAAAAACTGATTAACTTGGTTAGTCTAACTATCAATGTATAGGTGATATGTAGTGTTGATGTTTAAATGCATACCCAAAGCTAAATTCAGATTCAACCAAAACCTAGAAGTCATCCTCATATCATGATTTAAAATGATCTTTTATGGAAATCCATGAAATTGTTATAATTATTTTATGAATATTTTCTCAAGAGTAGGTGAATCATCATTAAAGTTTTTTGGTATAAAATTGTCTACCTTGGTTATTTTGTCAACTACTATAAAGATCATGTCATGCCTATTATATGACAACAATAAACCTTGGATAAATTCCATACTGACCACCTCCCACTTCTATTCTAGTATTTCATATAGATACAACAATCCTATTGTATTCACATATTCATCTTTCACATGCTATCATTCTAAATAATGTGAGACAAATTTTATTTCATATTTCTTGATTCCATCCTAGAAATAGAGTGGCCTAAGCTCTACCATGATTTTGGTTACACCTATATGCCTTGAATATGGGGAATTATGTAGATCCTTTAATGATCCTCAAATTCTCCCTATCTAGTATATACATCCTTCCGTTTTATTACAAAAGACCATCATTATCTATTATTTATAATTTGTCACCATATCTTACACCTTAAAAGAGAGTGTTTAGGCCTCTTCTAGATTTAGGCAACATGTGAATATTTCTAGGTATGTGGGTGTACCTATGTTAGAAATGAGCCTCTAAATTTAAGGGTTAGATCCTTCAATATATATTGAAACACTCTTATCTATAATACCTAATTACTTATGGAGAAAAGAGTTAGATAATTCATGAATAGAACCTGCTCTAAAGGACGTGATGTATCAAGTGTTCAAGGATCCACTCTCAATATTAAGTCATTAGCATACTAATAGACTGTGAATAGAACTAATATAATGTCTACAATAATTTACAAGAAATAGTGTTTCACCTATAGGTCTATTTGATGAACTTAGGCTACAGGGAAATGAGGGTAAGGATTTATTAAAATCACTTATAGTTAATTTATCCACTTTATACCTGAGACATCAACCTTAAGACATAGTAGATGACCTACAAGAAAGTTTATTAGCACTTAGGTTGAACCTAGACCTATAAAGGGAATATGACAACCACTTTTTCATATCAGACAAATACACACACTAAGAATAATTTAGTAAACAACTAAAAAAAATCTATTCATTACTCTAAGGTGTAAAATACATTTTTTTGAAAAATCTAGTCATACCAGTCTAAGAGATACTCAACATAGATCAAAGGGTATATTTATAGATAAATAGAGAAAGAGAGAGGGATTTTGGCTCCTAAAAAAGGAATTAAATGAGAAAAACTCCATTTGAACTACATTTACAACTACCTCTACAAAATATGCTCATTCAGACCTTTTGATTGACTTGGGTCACTTCAAGTGGTTTCATAGTTACATTATTATGTCCTTGATCTTCCTTGATGTTTACAATGGTGGGATCAAGTTATTTTGATTTAGGTTCTAACATCAATGTGGTTAGAAAAATTGAATCAATCTATTAGAGCTTTGTCTTGGTGTTAATTGCTCTTCACTGGTTCATCATGGTGTGTAACAATGGATAGAATGGTCCTTTTCATGTAGTTGGTCTTAGAGATGAAACTATTGAAGTCTACATGTCCACCTTGGTGGAATCCTTTGAAAAATTAGCTCTAGTTCAAACTAGACCATGCTCTAACTTAGCTCCATGCCTTTTATTTATTTTAACCCATCAAAAATTACTTTATCAACCTTTGTCTAAGTCACCTGGGCTCACCTTAATTTGATTATCCATCAAAGACTAGCTCATATCATTGATATTTTGACTCAGTTCACTCCATTGATCTCTCTTATTTACATGATTAAAAATGCTCTATTGATCTTATGCTAGCTTGAACATGCTCATCTAACTTGTCAATTATGTGTTAATATTATGATCTTACTATTAGTCTACTACTTTACATGCTTATACCATGTTGTAGCCTCTTGATCTCTTTGACCCTTTTAATCCTCTTACACCATTAGATTAGGATGAATGATGCAACATAGACCATCAAATTTGTTTAGAGCCACCATTTGAACTCAAACATATATTTCACAAGGCCTAATTTTGATTTTTGTGTACCCATCAATTGATATCCATGGGAATGTCAAATACATCTACAAAACCATCAATATTTGGACCCCAATAGATGACTGTTGAGATTGATTTTGATGTTTGTACACCTATCACCCCCGACTTGATCAAATTTGCTAAAAAAAATTGGTTGATGTAATTATATCTTTGGGGAAATTATTGAAAAATAATTTCCCCAAAAGAATTTACTTATTTGGGACTTTTGCATTAGCATATTTTCCTTGAGCATTTTTTATCACATAATTTGTTCAATAGAAATGACTTCAGATTTTGATGAGGATCCTTTGGTTTTAAACATTTTCCCCAAAATATTTTCCTTGTAACTTTTGTTATAACTCTATCTTTGGGTTTTGTGTACTAAAAAATGTCCAAAATAAATGACTCTTTTAGAAAGATTACCTTAGACACTTTCTCTAAAATAAATTCTTTGGGACTTTTATACAGACAAAATGTCCAAAAGAAATTAACATTCAAGGATATAATCATGGGATAATTTTCTTGAAAGTACTGTGTCCATAGTCTTTTTTCATGGATAATATGTCTAAAAAAATTTAATCTTCAATATTTTTGTTTGGCCACTTTCCTTGAAAGAATTAAGTCTACAACTTTTTTGTTTTAGAAAAAATGTCTAAAATAATTTCTACTTAGCATTTTACCTTTTGGAAAAATTCTCCAAAATAATTATGCCTTTGAGAAAATTCTCCTAGATAATTTTCTTGAAAGAATTCCAACACTTAGCCAAATAAATTGGAACAATTTATTTAAGGAAATTATGCCTTGTACTTTTATTACAAGTTTTGTCTGGAATAGTTTCTTCAAGAGAATGTTTAATGCTCTAACACTTAGCCAAAAGTTGAAATATTTCCTTAGTGTAAACTTAGGCTTTCATGGACTTGTTCTTGCAGCTACAAGGTCACCATGAAAATTTACCACTTTCATATGTGAACCTAAAATGACACCTACGACATCAAATGATATAAAGACTAACCTAGACTATGACCAAATATTATATGGCATATGAAATGCCATCAAATGATATGCATCATAACCCATGACATTATAAAAAATCCCATATATAATATTCTAACTATAGACATTTGATCCATTTGGGCTTGTGGGGAGAAATGATCAACATCTTTAGAAATTTCCTAAGGGTGGAATGCTTACTATGCCATGACCAAATTCCTAATCCTATCCATTGGGCTATGGTGTGATGAGTATATAGGCTTGACATAAAAATTGCCTTTTTAATGTACCAAATAATAGAAAATAATATGAACAAAGCAAAAAATAAAAACACACATGTGCTTAAAATCACTTACTAGAACACAACACACACAATAAATTAAACACATACCTATTCTAAATATTTACAAAATAGGCCTGCATCTCTCAATAATAAGGTTTCAAATGTATCCCATTCATAAGGATATTCAATTCTTCTCCATTTATCCTTGCTATCTAAAATAAGTTGATTTGGTTACACTTGGTGATGACATATGGTCTACTCCATTAGGCATCAAATTTGGCATGCCTCCCTAGTTTTTCTCTATCTTCATCACATTTAAATACTATGTCACCTTAAAATTATCTTAGAGTTGCCTTCTTATCAAAATATATTTTCATCAATACCTAGTGATTCTCCATATCTTGATGAACTTTATCACTAGTCTCTTGTAACTCCATTAATTATGTCAATCTCACATCTATTAGAGTGTTGTCCAAAAATTATAATAGATGTGCTAACTCCAAGGTAGGTATCTCTTGAGAGATAGACAACCTAGCTTCCCTTCCATAGACAAGCACAAAAGGAAAATTCCCTATTGACCTCTTTGGAGTTATCCTATCAGCGCATAAGGTTATCTTCCATTTAGTGTGCAAAACTATTTGGTTATGCTCTAAGGTTCTCTTGATGATTTTGATCAGGTTTTTGTTAGTAGATTCAACCAACCCATTACCTTGAGGGTAATATTTAGGTGAAGTGCCTAAGAATATGCCATTACCATTTACCTAATTATCTATCTTAGTACCCATAAAAGTAAGAAAAATATCTAAAATAATAGTAGGAGAGCCAAACCTTGCTATGATGCTCTCATAGAAATCCAAGATAGAAGTCTCATTAGCTTCTCTCAATGATACTACCTCAACCAATATTCTAAAATAGTTAGTTTCTATGGGTATCTATTTATGACCAACACTTGATGGGGGATTTATCATGATAATGATATTAAGACCCCATTACATAAAAGGTTGATCAACTTCGATAAGCTTCAATGGGAAAGCTAAAAGATTTTGATTTCTTACAATTAAAGCACATTATCTACACATTCTCACCCAAGCATAGAAATACTTGAAGAGGTTGGGCCAATAGTAACCAACCCTCATAATCTTGGCAGTTGTGGTTCTTGGAGAGAAATGACCCCCTACTATCCCATCATGGAACTTCTCAAGCAACACTCCAAACTAGTCACTATCAATGAATCTCAATATCACACCAATCATGTCCCTCCTAAATATTAAATTATCCATAAGAAAGCTTCAATGGGAGAGCTAAAAGATTTTGATTTATTACAATTAAAGCACATTATCTACACATTCTCACCCAAGCATAGAAATACTTGAAGAGGTTGGGCCAATAGTAACCAACCCTCATGATCTTGGCAGTTGTGGTTCTTGGAGAGAAATGACCCCATACTATACCATCATGGAACTTCTCAAGCAACACTCCAAACTAGTCATTATCAATGAATCTCAATAGCACACCAATCATGTCCCTCCTAAAAGGGAATAGGTTATAATCTAAAATATCTCCTTTGTGATTTATTTACATTATTAGGATACTCACCATTTTAGTGAAATTTGATCGTATCTTGTGTCCAACTTTGTGGAGGCAATGAACTAGATGGTTGAAGACACTCATGTTTGACTAGAGACTTATTTTGACTCATTAAGATCTGAATATAGATGTTCAAAAATTACTTTACCCATTACAAATTTTGTCACTTTGATATCAACATCATACTTCATTAACATAGTGATCCACCCTGTCCTCTTTTCACTAAGGTCTTTGCTCAAAATAATCTCTTTAGTCCTAGGATGATAGACCATAACATGAATCTTTTTATTTGAGACCATATGTCTAAAATTATTTAGTCCTCTTAAAAAAATGAGGACCTATTTCTCTACAAATGTGTACTTGACTTCATAATCTTCTAAACTTTGACTAAAGAATGCAATAGGTTATTCCACACCCTCATCATTCTTTTACATCAACATGGCTAAGATAGTATCAAGGTTACAAAATGAATACAACATGAAGTATTTCATAAAATTAGGATTGACAAGGGTAGGATATTTTTAAATTACTTTATCTATGGCTTTAAAATTGATCTTACCCTCTTTCATCCAAGAAAAGACTTGGTTATCTCTGAGCATAACTATGAAAGGTTTTACCAAAGATGCAAAACTAGGTATGAATCTCCTTAAAAAAATTATCTTTCCAAAGAAACTTTGAATACATTTTTTATTTAAGGTAAATGATAAGCCTATAATAACCTCTATTCTCTCAGGATAAATGGTCAAACCATCCTTAAAAATAATAAGTTTAAAGAGATTACCTTCATGAACAACAAAGATGCACTTTTTTGGATTAAGAGATATCCCATACTACCTACATATTTTAAACACTTGTCTCAAGTGTTCCATGTGTTCATTAGCATATTTATAAAACATTATTATGTCATATAGATAAAATAATAACATGTCATTGATCAAACCTTTGAATGCCATGACCATTGCTCTCTGAAATGTGGCACCAACTTTAGATAGACCAATTGGAATATTCTTATCAATAAAAGTCCCCCATTTAGTAGTGAAGGTTTTCTTAAACTAATCATATTCACTCACTAAAATCTTATTATAGCATAGATATCCATCTCGAAGAGAAAAATGTTGAGAACTTGAAACCATTTGCAAAATATGCTCCATTGAGGGTGAAGGATAGTAATCTTTGAGTGACACTCTATTAAGATCTCTAAAGTCTATACAAAGCCTTATCTCCCCATTATTATTTATAATAGGAAAAAGGTTATCTACCCATTTTTAATGCTTGATGGGAAATATTATCTTATATTCAAGGAGTTTGGTAAGTTCTAACCTCATGAGTTGCTCAACCTTGGGGTTGATCGGTCTTTATGTTTATATAACAAGTTTAACTCTAGGTTCCAACAAAATGGTATTGTGTGATAGGTTAATATCAAATCATTTAAGATCCTTACATTATGAATTAAATATATCATGAAACTCTTTACACAACTCAATGAATGCTTGCATATCTAATGTAGAATGTACCTTGCCTAGTTGGAGGAGTTTATCCTTGGAGATCAAGACCCTATTCATAATTTTACTCTTTTTTAGACATAATAATTTTATCCTTATTATTATAATCATTATAATTGAAGATACTTTATAATGTCACTAAAACCTTAGGTATCCTATTGGTTATTAGTTGTATAATTTGATCATCCAATTTCTCTTGGACCCTCTTTTGATTCCATGAAGAAAACACATCCTCATTTTGTCACAAGCATGTAATGTGTTTATAACTATTAAAAACTTGACAAGACACTTCATTATCAAGTACAAGAGGTCTCATAATAACCTTAATATGAGACTATTTTCCTTCCTCCTTTATGGCAGTTGGAGTATCAAATTGAGCTCCTATGGAAGCTAGTATATCAGCATGAGTACTCTTCTCTCTTTAGATTAAGTGAATATTGAATACATTGAAGTCTTCAATAATATCCCATATTTTATTCTTAAAATACTTAAGCAAAGGGTTCTTGGAAGCAACCACATTCCTCACGTAATGCACAACCAATTCACTATCACCATATACTTGTAAGTTCTTGATTTCTTTTCTCCTTGCCCATCGGAGGCCATGAATAAAACCTCCATATTTAGCCACATTACAAGTGTAACTAAAATGAAATATATATGAAGCATAATAATATTTTTTGGATGGAGGGAACAACATAACACCAACTTTACTTCTTGAACCATTAAAAAACATCTTCCACAACTCATCATCTTCACCCTCTTCCTTGGCAAGTAGAGGTGTCGGTACTCCTTATTCATGTATAAAATATAATCTTAGATCAATTTAATCCATGAGATAATAAGGATCCTAATAATAAGTATTAGTACCATACTCATCAAGAAACAAATCTATGATTCCCTCAATCTTGGAACATGTGCCATCATCTAGAATAGAATCCTTTTCTAAATGAACAACACAATTCAAATTAGAACTTGTCTCAATGTAAGGCTTGATGTGAAAAATTACAAGAGATTATGTCCTAATTGTCACCTTGGCCTAGTATCTTATTCTAAAATACAAGAAAGAATATTTAGCTAAGAGATATCCACCTATCTTGGATATCAAGTCACTTCATAGGTAGATTGTAAAGCGGGCTAAGAGATCAACCACAACTATATCTTGCAAGATAAGAAAACTAGGACAACTATACAATAAAACCTTTAGGAATTTTATGATTCCTACTATCTTATAAGGTGTAACATATAATTAAAGGACCCCTTTTCTATGTGGCTCATATTTTAGGCCTAGATTGTTAGTTATAACTTAGAGCATGACATAATTAAAAGCTCCACTATCAACTATACAATTATGTACCAAGTTGTTACCAATAATGAGGATAAGGTAAAATAGTGGAGATTTATTATCCCTATTAGATGGTTTAACAATGGTACGAGGATAATTTTCAATAGAAACATGTCCATGACTTTGATTTGAGGGTGAGACACTAGTAGGGATAGAAGATAACTACTTTTGTAGTTATTTTTGACTAGGCATATGAAAGACATCCCAAATAAAAATGGATGTTTTAGTGATATTTAAATATTATACAATGTTTAAATAATCCATACCTACTTTCTCTTTTGATTTTTTAGGTAGAGAATTACTTGTAACTTGAGGAATAGGAGTAGACCTTACCATATTTTGGCTTTTTGGAGATGTAGAATTTTTTGGAACTATCACACTTAAGGTTGTCTTATTACCTTACAAGAGGATTGGATGAGCATGTGCACATGTTATTTCCACATCCTAGATCCTTCCTCTTATTCTTTGTATTATCTATAATAGAAGCTCATTTATTTAGCATAAAAGTGTCTTCAACCAGAAAATTGGTGAAGATATCTCCATGAGGTTGCCAACCCTCATTAAATTACATCATTAACTCATCCTCATTTGATATTAAGGGAATAACTACTCCTTTATCCAATAGATCTTGTTATTAATTATAATTGGCATCCATGAATTGGTCTTGCTTCCAATATTCTCCCAACACTAAATTAATATGAATTGGTACCATTTCCTTTGCATTAGTGATTGATTTAGGATTGTATCCATTAGTAGGTTTATTGGGATTAAGCTACCATTTGCCTCTTCCCCTTCCATATTGTTGGATATACTATTAATGATAGGGGTAAGGATTTTGATAGGCACCTTGTTGCATATTAGCCTGTCTATTTCTATCCTCTAAGTCTAGGACCTTTGCTTTCTAATAAACATTAGTTTTTGCTTACCTAGGAGCCACCTTAGTTTGGGTATTGACATTCTAAACTTGGGATACATTTGGAGTATTAATATAAGCATGAGACAAAGGAGACATAGAAACTTTAGATGGTAATATTTGAAATTGGATGAGATTATTTTTAGCTTTGATAGCAAGCTCATATGCCTTAGGGAGGGTGGATCATTCCATAGATTGAAGTATGACAATAATTTCAGTCCCAATGGATTTTAAGTAAGTAGGGAACACAAAACTAGTAGGTAATCTCATAGGAGGATGAAACCTATGCCAAGTCTTGTAAAACCTTTTGTTGAAGTCATGCATTATTTATTTGGGTCCATATTTTATCACATTGATCTGATTTATGAGATAATCATGGTGACTTTCATTTCTAAATCTAAAAATCAACAACACTCCAAACTCATCCCATGTTATGGTGCATTCACCTTCTAGAGTCATATACCAATCAATAACCTTCCATTTAAGGGACATGTAAAAGAGTCTAATGGTAATGTTATCTATAATAATATTTTGAAAACTAAAAAAGTTAAAAACATATCTAATGTGCTCACTATGTATGATATGACTCTCACCATTGATTGTGTTCACACCATTTATAGCATTAGAGGGAATGGAATTATATGCATGAAATTGAATTGGATTATAAATATTGAATAATATAAATCATGAGGTATATCCATGTATTCTTATTCAACATATTTAACTTCTTTAATATCTTCCACCTCTTCCTTGCTAACAAAAATTACTCATTCTTAAAAGGGCAGATTACATAGTAGATATTGAATTACAAGAGGGATTCTAGGTAGAATAGGTGGGTTAATAGGATTAGATATTGTATCAAAGGATGACATAGTGAATACCATGATTTATAGGGGAAAATTTATAAAAAAATAATGATCTTGAACCAGATTTAGTTTGAAGGAGTCAACAAATTTTGAGTACTGCACCAATTTGTAGCTGGTGTTTTTTAGTACCAACATTCATCTTGACAAGTTCTCTTAAAGATAATGTGTCCCACCAGGCATGCCAAAATTATTGTCACCAAATATTTCACCCTAGAATAGGTTGTTTAGGCCTCTTCCAGATTTAAGAAACATGGGAACTTTTCCAAGTATGTGGTTGTACATATATTGGAAATGAACCTCTAGATTTAAGGGCTAGCTCACTAAATATATCTTAAAATTCTATTATCTATACCAGTTTATTACTGATAGATAAAAGAGTTAAACAATACATGAATAGAACCTACTTTAAAGGAGGCGATGCATCAAATGTTCATGGATCCACTATCAGGATTGACTCATTAGTAAATTAATAGACCATGAATAGAACTAATGCAATGTCTACAATGGTTTCAAAGTAATAGTGTTTCACATAGAGGTCCATTTTCTAAACTTATCCTAGAGGGAAATGAGGGTAAGGATTTATTGAAATCACTTATATTCAATTTATCCAATCTATACTTGAGATGTTAACATTAAGACACACTAGATGACCTACAAGAAAGTTTATTAGCACTTGGATTGAACATAGACCTCCAAAGGGAATATGAAAACCACTTTTGTGTATCAAAAAAAATACACACTCTAATCATAGATTAGTAAATAAATATAAAAATAATCTATTCATTACTTTAAGAGGCGTAGAATCCAATTTATAGAAGAGTCTAGTCATATAATGTTGAGGGATAATAATAGCTCAAAGGTTGTATTTATAGAAAAAGAGAGAAAGAGAGAGGGATTTTAGTACTAAAAAAAGGAATCAAATAAACAAAAATCCATTTAAAATATATTTATGACTGTCTCTACAAATATTCTCATTCCAATCTTCTAATTGATCTGGGTCACTTCAAGTGGTTTCACATTTAAATTATTCCCTCTTTGATCTTCCTTGATGGTTACAATGGTGGGATCAAGTTATTTTGAGCTAGGTCTCATAATGAATGTAGTTAGAACAATTATATCAATCTATTATATCTTTTTCCTGATGCTAACTACTCTTCACTAGTTCTTAATGATGTGAAATAGTGGAGAGAGGGGTTCCTTTCATGCAATTGGTCCTAGAGATGAAACCATTGAAGTCTACATGTATATCTCTATGGAATTTTTTAAAATGTTGGCTCTAATTTGAATTGGACCATTATAAAAATTATATACATACCTCTTATTTACCTTAGCAAATTCAAAATTGCTTTATTGACCTTCATCTAAGTCACCTGGGCTTGCCTTCATTTGATTGGCCATAGAAAATTAAATGAAATCATTGATATTTTGACTCATCTCATTCTATTAATCTACCTATTTTACATGATTAAATGTGATCCATCTATATTTTATCATATTGAACATGCTCATGCCACATGTTAATTAAATATGAATCTCAAAAACCTAATGTCATTATACTATTTTAAGTGATTATGCCATGTCGTGGCCTCTTGAGATATTTGACCTTCTGAATCATCTCACACCATCAGATCAAGATGAATAATGTAATGTATACCATTAGATCTATTTATACCCACCACTTAAACTCAAATGGTTATTTCATGAGGTCTAATTTTTATTTCTATTCACCCTTCAATTCATCTTTTTGAGAACATCAAAGACATATACCTATTTGGCAATATTTAGACCCAAATGGATGACTGTTAAGCTTGATTTTAATGTTTATGCACCTATTACCACCTTGATAGATCAAATTTTCCCAAAAAAATTGGTTGATGTAAATATGTCTTTATAAAAATTATTACAAAACAATTTGCCTGAAAGAATTTGCTTGTTTGGGACTTTTGCATTGGGCTATTTTCCTCAGGCCTTTTGTATCAAACAATTTGTTTGATAGAAATGACCTCAGCTTTTGACAAAGATCATTTGGTTTTAAACATTTTACCTAAAAGATTTACCTTATACCTTTTGACATAACTTTGTCCTCAATCTTTGTGTATCAAACAAAATGTCTAAAACAAATAATCTTTGGGACTTTTATGCAGATAAAATGTCTAAAAGAAATCAACCTTCGAGAAAATTATCATGGGACAATTTTCCATAAAGAATTATGTCCTTAGTCTTTATTTATAGATAATATGTGCAAAATAATTTATTCTTCAAGATTTTTTCTTGGCAACTTTTCTTGATAGAATTAAGTCTACAAATTTTTTATTTCAGACAAAATGTCTAAAACAATTTATACTTAGCCTTTTTCCTTCGAGACAAATTCTATGAAAAAATTTTACCTTCACAAAAATTATCTTAGATAATTTTCATGAAAGAATTCCAACATTTATCCAAATAAAGTGGAACAATTTCTCTGAGTTAATTATGCCTTTTACTTTTGTTACAAGCTTTTTGTGGAATAATTTTTCCAAGAGAACTCTGAATGCTCTAACACTTAGCCAAAATTTAAAATATTTCCTAAGTGTAAACTTAGGGTTTCTTGGACTTGTTCCTACAACTACTTGTTCCACTTTCATATATGAGCCTAAAATGACCCCTAAGACACCAAATTATACAAGGACTAAGCTAGACTATGACCAAAGCTTAGAATGACATATGAAATGACATCAAATGAGATGAAACATACCCATGACATTATAAAAATTTCCCTATATAATATTCTAATTATATGGGTTTAATCCATTTGGGCATGTGGGTGAAAATGGTCAATAGTATCCTTTATACATAGTATTCTAATAATTCTCAAACAACACTTTCCTACCTGATCATAGAATTTATCTCTTGGTGAGAATTTCATCACTTGATCCCTAAAAGTACTCTTGATAGTAGCCACAACTGCTATGTACCCCTTTGTCTTAGGTCATCAAGTATTATATTTTCCTTATCTTTGATATAATTTATATTAAAATCATAATCACATAAGAACTCTAACTATCACCTTTGAAAATAATTCATATTTGATTGGGTGAATATGTACTTAAGTCCCAAGTTATTAGTATTGACCTCTAATGGTTTTACATACAAATAATGCCTCCAAATATGTAAAGCATGCATAATTAATGTAAGTTCTAGGTCATGATAAGCATAGTTCATCTCAAAAAGGCTTCAGTTTCCTAGATTCATAGGCTACTAATGGACCATCATTCATAATAACTCCTCTAATTCCATCCCCAGATGCACCTATAATCACTAAGAATTGACTATTAGGATTGAGAACTCTTATCATTGGTGTTGAAGTAAACCTCCTTTTCAATTCCTCAAAAACTACTTCACACTTATCTGACCAGATAAAATTTTGATTATTATGGTGTAAAGAGGTAATCAGATTAGCTATCTTAGAAAATTTTGGAATGAATTTCCTATAACAACTTGTTAATCCCATGAATATTCTTACCTCATGCACATTATTTGGTTTAGACCACTCCATAATGGCTCTTATCTTTGTTGGATATACCTAAATACCATTCCTAGAGATAATATGTCCCAAATATTACACTTTTTTCCAAAAAATGTACATTTGGATAACTTGATATACAACTCGTGCTTCCATAAATGTTACAAAACTAGTTATAGATGTGAAATATGATCTTATTCATCCTTAAAATATAAAATAATGTGATCTAGAAAGACCAAAACAAAGTGATCTAGATAATCTCTAAACATGTTATTCATGAGATTCATAAATGTTGCTAAAGTATTTGTCAACCCAAATGGTAACACTATGAACTCATAGTGCCCATATCAGGTTCTAAAAGATATTTTTGGAATATCTTCATCATTTATTCTTAGCTGATGATATATTTCTCTAAGATCAATCTTATAAAAGATAATTTCCCCTAACATCTAATATAAAATATCACATATACAAGGTAATAGATATTTTTTTGATTTTCAACTTATTCAACATTCTATAATCAATACAAAGGTGAAGAGTACCATCCTTCTTCTTGATGAAGACAATTGGTGCACCCCATAGTGACACCCTTGGTCTAATCAACCCTTTTAGTAATAAATCCTAGAGTTAAGCACTTAATTCAATGAATTTAGTAGTTGTCATCCTATAAAATGATTTAGACTATTGTCCCAATCTAGGTATGATATCAATTGAGAAATAAAACTCATGTTTGGGAGGAAATCCTATCAATTCCATTAGAAACAAAACATGGAAATTTATAATAAGAGGATAATATTTAAGGGATGGTTCCTTAGATTCCTCCATTTAATTTATCTTGATAATAAATGCTTGGCATCATTTTCAACCTTTTTGAGTTGCATTATATAAATATTCATAAGCCTCAACTCTCTTTTCTCATCCTGAATTTGTCTCTAATTTTCCAAATCATCCTGACACTCAACCTTCTTTAGATATCAATCAACCTTATCCATATAATTTTAAAACAATTGACTCTTAGGATCACATCATATGACCCTAGTGGTGTTGAATACATATCCACTCTCAGCTTTAACTAAACACTTCTCAACTTTAACCTTTGACTCATTCCCATCTTATATCAACCATGCATTTTACATTACTCCATATTTACTAGATAACTTATTAAGTATCTTAGGAGTAATTAAAACATTTTGTATCCTATGTATCTATTAAAATAGTAACTATATGTTCAAATGAAATACTTGATAGTTATATGGGTAAAGCTTGGAATTTAACTTGTTTATTATCAGCTATTACATGAATACATAGCTAGAATGTTCTTTATTATTGATCATATCCTTTCTTATTAAAATTTTCTTTGGTACACTCATGAGCAAAAAGTTCACTTCGATAAATGAAGCAACCTCTAGGTGGTCCTTTTCTATCTAACTATTGGTTAAATTTGAAGCCACCTTTGAAACCATTACCTAGTTTCCTATTACCTATACCACTATTAAATCTATCATTCCAATTCTTTAACTATCTCTTAGAGTCTCCACTCCTTTGATTTTAATTCTTATTTTAAAAGTTGATTTAGAAATTTCAAACTTTTTCTTGAACTTATCTCTAACTTGAATAAGATATTTCAACTTATGTTCCTACTTCAATGCCTTCTCAAATACCAGGTCCATGGTAGATTTCTGATGTACATCTACCTCACCACCAATCTCAGGTTTCAACCCCATTATGAACATCCTAATTTTGAACTTCTCATTTTCTTGATACTAAAGTACATACTTTAGAAGTTTAGTGAATTATTCCTTGTATTCATTCATTTATTGATAGTTTGTGAATTATTCCTTGTATTCATTCATTGATTAAATTATAGCTATGGTAGACACCATGATCTAAAAAAATCACAAACTATCCCATGTGGTGGTGGTAGAGTTAATATTCATTTCCAACTTTTTATGGGCCCACCACATAGTTACTTCACCAACCAATTAGTAATCTCCCAAAACTTCTTTAGTGACTTTGAAGTAATTTTTAATCTTGAAATAATTCTCCATCTCAACCAACAATGCTTATCTCCATCTCCCAAAATGGTTTGACCAAACTTAGGTTTACTCACCTTTTTCATATCTCTAGCCGATTTTGTAGTTACATGATCTCTCATGTCCTAAGGTACTTTCTCATGCCTTTACTCTTGAGGTATTTCCTAATCAATATGATTATCATAAAAAACAATCTAATGGAATTCCTCCTCATGTCCTTAAACATCCTATTCTAGAGCTATAATCATATCCCTAGTTTCATTCATGGTTATAATAGCATGATACAAATTTAATGCCTACTCAATGGCAAATTGATTAGGTTCAAATAAAGGTTTATTTTCATTGTCATTTGAAGGAACCTCACTAGATTCTCTAGCCCACACTATTTTCCTTTTTGATTAATATAAATATAAGAAATTTTTTAGTCAAATCACTGAGCCCTAGAGTTTGATCCACAACTTCAATACCACAATGTAACATCCCCACTGGGGTTTACTAGAATAACATAATTATTTTTAAAAATTAAATCCATGTATTTGTAAATTATATTTCACCATGATAATCTAATTAGAGATACAAATATAACATACTAATTAATGTTAATAATAAAAAAGGTATGTAACAATTTATTCTATTATTAATCACTATCATCATAAGAAGAAAATCAAGTATAATGATAAATTACTCAATTTAATTGCATAAATTCTAAAAGGTAAATAGTCAATTT
Organism: Torreya grandis; assembly: GCA_037957365.1. Lineage (NCBI taxonomy): Eukaryota > Viridiplantae > Streptophyta > Pinopsida > Cupressales > Taxaceae > Torreya > Torreya grandis. Next base: position 637,667 of record JARHVA010006867.1, read on the forward strand.
TAGCCATGATTGATACAATATTACAACCACTATTGTCAATGTGTAAATGTATCAATAATTAAATTTTCATCAACAATATTATCATATATATATATATATATATATATATATATATTATGATAATATATATATATATATATATAAGATACAAGGCTCCACAATGTATGATTCATAATGAAATCTAGTATCCTATGATAATCTCAAGTGTAGTCTCTAGTGAAATAATATTATAGATAAGGAGATCATCATTTGAGCACTTTTTCACACAAACCATAGACCATCAATCCCCCACATAATACCCCATCTAGGGAATGGCCTTCCATTCATATATGGGTAGATAGTGATGGTGTGGGAATCTATAGAGATAAGATAGTACTTGTGTGTTATAAGATGTTTAATACATTATGTATACCATAAATAAAATATGTTCTAACATGATATGACACAAACATGTAAATCATACATATGAAATGACAATGTTTAACTAAATATTACTTTAGCCAAAATTTTCAAATAGTTAACGATCTCAATGATAAATCAAATTCATACACACCACTTGATTAGATTATCCTCATATTTTATGGATGCTGCTAGATAAGATAGTGAATTCCATCTCACTACTTACTTAGTACCATGAATACAATATTTGGTTAGTTTTAAACATAAACAATAGATTCAATCTTATTTACTTCCAACCAATAGCCATAAAACATGCTAAGTACAAAAATAATCAAAGTACATAAATTTAATCCATCAAATGTATGCAATAAATCTCAACTATATTATTTGTTACATAGATAATAGACATAAACAAGTATAGTCTATAGCAACTAGGTATATTTTATACTTATAATGCATGTTTATAACTTTCTAAAAGTAACTCAATGTAGTACCATCTATGACAAATAACATTATCATAGATTATTTCCATTTACACATTTTTTAATTAACAAAAAACTATTATAAATAATTTAAAAGATCAATTACCTCAAAATTAATGTTTTATCTCACATTAAACATAAATCCTTCATTGATATTAACTTCTTGTAATTTTGTCAAAATTAATGTCTTATCAAATAATGATGCTCTCTATCTTACAGGAGCCCACCAAGTCTCAATATATCTATGTGCATGTCCTAAGGGGTGCACTAAAAAAGGGGTGGGTAGACCATTAGTACTTTATAGGATTTATGTCCTTTATTTCCACTTATTTCCAATCTAACCAACTCCTAAAATAATTCCCTAAACTATTACACCTCTTTTTCATACTCTTCCAGTCATTTCCTATCTTTCATCCCTCTTTTCTTCACATAAATCCATTTTTTACTATTTACAATACTAGGTCTACTGGGTCAACCCTATGCTATTATGGGTGAAATTAATTTAGGGTCTAGATCATCTCTTGACCAACCTAGCCTGTGAGCTAATGAATTTTTGTCCATAACAGTACTAGGTCAACTGGGTCAACCCTATTGGTTGGAAATTTTAAAAGGGCTCAAGGTTAAATTTTATTATATACAACATTTCATTTCATCATTATTTAAAAATTATCAATATTTATGATTTTCTTGTGCTTCTTTAGAACTTGCTCTTCCACCATTCTACTTGAGGAAACTTAGCTTAGAGTTTTTACTTGAATAATATAGTCTTGTGGAGAAGTATTGGATGTTTTGGACTATCTTAGTGATCTTGATAAACCACAATAACTTCTTATGAATCCCCTTTGGCCAAGGGAGATATTGAGTCTAGACAAGTTTGTCTTTCAGGTAAGTATTCTCTAACTTTACTCCTCCTTTTAGTAGATAGAAGTAGAATAAGTATTGGGTTCAAATAATATTACTCTTATTATCCATGTATTAGGTTATTACTCATACATAAATTAATTAAGATTATTTTATGCATGTGTATTTGTTTACTAACCTCCATATTATGACACAAGCTTTGGTGAGCACTAGATTATATTTATTTGCTTTACTTATTATTTTAGTGAATATAATAATATAGAGCTTATCTAAGACTATTACATTATTATTCTTGACTGGAGTATGTATAACCCTATATAGTATTGTTTATTTTGATAATATATTCTCTAATTGGGTCTAATATATCCCCATATTGGTCATGTTCCTAATCATCTAATGTATCCCCAATCAAAAGTGTAATTATTGTCTATCTTCTACAAGTTAGGATTGATTTATAAACATGATGCATTTTTGATTGCATAAATTTTGGTGAAACTGATGTGAATATAACCCTTGAATGTTTTGTCTAATGTTTTCTATTAATTTTTTATTTTATTTATTATTTTTCTATATTTGAAATATTATGTTGATAGGCCCAGTATAGTTTCTTGATTTTGTGCACAAGTATAACACACCGTCACATCAAAATGACTCTATTATATTTGTATAGGTATTCATCAAATATAGTTTACTGGGTCAAACATGTTAACATAGTATAGGTTTTCAATTTTAGATAGGTTATTGGGTTAAACAAGTTGACACAATATACTTTAGGACTTCTAGAAAACATACTAAGTCAATAGATTTGGTATAGTCATCTTCCAAAATTCTAGAAAACATACTAGGCCGACTAGGCCTATATAGTATTCTTGATAGGCTTTATCAAATAGGGAACTATAAAACTTAGTCAACACAATTGACACAGTTGGTATTTAAAAGTAAAAATCAAGGCACTTCAACAATAGTCTTACTTTCCACTATATCTTCCGACCCACCAAGGTTACATTCTCTCATTATCTATCATTTATATTATTCATTATAGTTCTATTTTTCATAATTTGTTGTCTTTAAAACTACCCTTATAAAACAAACTAGGTTGACCTGGTCAACCTAGTTCTATATTTTATCTTCTATTTAAAAGATAAGATCGACACTATTGATAGTTCTTAACAAACCCTTACTTTACTAGTACAATAGTGACACTATTGAATATATACTATAATATCTACATACATTGTCATCTAAGTTAACACTATACTATGTTTCAAAGTTCAAATTGACATTTATGTTCTAGTAATTACTTCACACTTTCAATTTCAATTTCTTTCATGCTTAGAATAGATCACATAGTCTAATTAAGTGGTTTTTTAATATATTATTTAGTTTCACTATTTTTCTTTTTATTGCACTACAACCAAATCACATAATCTTAAAATGCATTTAAATAATTGTCTACCTATTGTAACATCAATTTTTACCATTGGAGAGGTTTCTTTAAGATCTCTCCAATTGAGTTACACAATGGGAATAACCCCAAGTTGTGGGTCACTTATGATGGGGTTGGACCTCAAGAGAAGGCTGACTTCCTCTTGATGGATCACCTACACTAATGCTACTATAGGGGAAAGGGTTATAAACGGGGAAAAGGGATCCTAAGAAAGGTAAATGGGTGATGCACCAAACATAAATGAGAACTCACATAATCATGAAGTGAACACTAAGGAATCTTAAGATAATAATAGCTCATAGAATCTCACAAAACTAGCTAGTTGCATAAGTGTTTCATAAACTAGGTTTAGGAAGCAATGATGAAGGAAAAGAGGAGTTATAAGACTTACTGAGAGCTTACACCAATGATATAAAGAACACTAACTTAGACCTACAACTAACTTGAAGACACTTATAAATGATCAAGAAAGAAGGACAATGGCTATGGATGATTCTCATTTGTAATGCCATCATAAACAATCTTTGATACACACAATTTAGAGGGGAGAGATAGGTAAAGAAAGTATTTATCACTTGAAGATGTCTTTCATACAAATTTTGATAGGGTCTAGCCTTATCAAAAGAGAGTCTATGCTCTTCTATAATTAAGAGATAATTTCTTATCAAAAGTGAGAGCCTCCTTATAAATAGAAAAGAATAAGAGATATAGGAGAAAGGGGAGAAAGAGGAGGAACATGCCATCTAAGATCATTAATTGAGTTTCCATCCCTCTATATTTTTGAACCATCTTTGATTTAACTAGGACAAAATGGCTTTGAGAAGAAATAAATGCTCTAATGTACTCTTTGTATACACATAATGTTTTAAAACTTTTATTGATTACTGACACTTTGTATCTTACATGAAATTATCGAGTCTCAATCTCTCTAAGTGCATGCCTTAAGGGGTGCACTGAGAAAGGGGTGGGCAGACCATCGATTGTTCATAAGATTTTTGTCCCTTTTTCCACTTTCCATATACACACTTATCTCATAGAAACATTAACCCTAAGCTTATTCTTCTTAGCCTTACCTATTCCAATCATTTTCCTCTTTCTATCCTCCATTTCTTGCCTTAATTCACTTTTAGATTGTCATTTGTACTAGTTCAACCATGGCTAACCTTATACATTTTAGGGGTATTTTTTATTTTTTGGGTTTGTTAGACTTTTTATTAGCCTAACTCAAACCTAGTGAATTATCTTTGAAAACAGACTAAGTTGACCATGGTCAATCCTATACAACTAAAATTTCAAAAGGATTTATGGTAAGATTTGCTTATTTATAAAAATTCATTTCCAACCATTTAAGAGAAGAGTGAAGAATAATAAATGTGAATGAACATCTACTTATTGACCATTCTACTCATGGAATAAATCTTCAAATATCATACTTCTATTCAATATACAGATCTTATCTTATGGAGAAGCCTTTTGGATGAATATATAGGTTGTGTAGCCTATAGCTAATTTGTATTTTTTTATCCTTACACACCACAACAATATCTTGTAAAGCACCTTGGCCAAGGGAGATATTTAGTCTCAGTGAGTTCATCTTCAAGGTAAGTATTCTTAACGCTATTTATCCTTTCTAAGAGTAGATAAATAATGTAGTTGTGATTATCTCTTGCATGCATTAGGATTCCATATAAACTGATGTGAGTATATGTATTCTATACATGTTTATTTTAGTTATTTGTTTTATTTGTAACCTATAATTGTTTCCATAATATTTGGTGAGAACTAGATTAAAATTTACTTCCAAGTTTATTATGCATAAGTGAAATATCAAACCTTAGGACTCTTTTAGGGTTGTTGTGTGATTATGTTAGACTTTAGGCTTTGAAACCCTACCTCACATGGTGTATTTTGATAATTTATCCCATAATTGAGTCTATAAGATCACCATATTGGTCATGCTCCTGCTTAATAAATGTATTTGATTGGAAGTATAGGTATATGAGATAGGATTTATTTATAGACATGATGTATTTTTAATTGCAGACATTTTGTTGAACCTAACATGAAAATAAGCCTTGAAATATATATTTTAATTTATTTCATTATTTTTATAATTATTTTTATCATATATCTATCATATGAGATTTGATTTTCTGACTCCATTCTAATCTTTGTGTGTAGGTTCTTAGAAATAATCGACTATATTGACTTAGATGACCAGGTATAGGTTTCTAGACTTTCAAACTTCTAGTTTAAACTACTAGGTTAACCTAGTCAACCTTGTACACTTTTAGGCATCCAATTTAGCATACTAGGTCAACCAAGGTTGACCCTATATCTTTTTAGGCTTTTGCAATAGGTCCATGCACAACTTAATTGACACAATCAACCTAGTTAGCAGGTTTTGTTAGCATTTTTCAAGGTTGTTGATTATAAATATTCCTCCTTTGCATCTCTAATACACCAAGGTTATTTAAAATCTCTTTGTCTCTTTCTTCTCTATCTTTCCTTTCACAATTTGTAATCTTCAAAATTGCCCCTACACATTCAACTAGATCGACCCTATTGACCTAGTTCCTCATTTTGTGTGGTGTCTAACATATTTGACTTAATCTTGGTTGACCCTGTACATTTATACCTTAATTCCATATTATATATTCAACCCTATCAACCTTATTCTATATTTTTTTCATATAGTGTCAACACTATACCTTGTTTTAAGTTGGAATTAATCTCTATATGTCAGTAATTAGTTCACACTTTCTTTTCTCAATACTTGCATGCTTAGAATAGTCCACATAGTCTAATTAAATGGTTTTTAATTAATCATTTAGTTTCAATATTTATATATTATGTAAAAATTACCAAATCACATAATATAAACAAAAATTTTAACATTTATCTACCCAAGGCCAACCTACTTGGATTTCATCACCAAGAGGGAGGCTAACTTGATACTCTAGTCAAGTATAAATCATGGTTAATGGTATATTCTAGCTAATCACCTGACACCCTTATGATTATGGTCTGTGAAGTGAGGGAGTACACCATAATACTAAGCCTGTATCATTTCCATTATAGTCCCTTTCAACACAAAATACCTAAAACCATCCTTAGATTGCTATCTATTTCCTTGCTTTACACCAACTTCCCATCACATTCAAAATCATCTCTTAATAATCTAATAAATATTTAGGTTGACCAATTAGTTAGCTCTTTACTTTTCAAGTTTATTAATTGCTATTTGTTCAATTATGTGTATAAAAACTTACATTTTTTAATGTTAGTGTAAGTTTTTTTATTATGTACCTCAATTGGATTGGCAAATGTTGATCTAATTGACTATTTATTTCCCCTCAACTCTTAATTTCCTAAATTAACTACAAAAAATATCTTGTTTTAGTTCATAACTTGTTATAAACTTTATTTTATTTCTTATCTATTATAATGGGTTGACCCAGTTGACCCTATTTTGTCTGTAACCCTTTTTACCTCTTTTGCCATTATATGTGCACTATACTAGATCAACCTAGTTGACCCTGTATAGTTTTGCAATCCTTATTTTTGTGCTATGTAGACCTAGTTGACATTGTACTATTTTAGTCACTTCTTGTTTCTTTACTTTCTCATTTTTCTTCCTTTCCCTTCATCATGAACTCTCTATTTTACATTAACACTAAGTTGCAGTCAATAGACATGATGAACCTTACCAATCCTCAAAGGGACTCCCATAGATAGAGTAGGGATCCTCTCTTGGATGCTAGTAATGTTCATATTTCCACTCATATAATGAACTATGGGACCCCTCCTAATACCTCTTCGAAACATAATTCTCTTTTCTCATAATAAGACCAACCTGAGTGAGAGTATATTCTTGAAGTACTCTTCTTTGTCTCCAAATTTCCTCAAACTTGTGAAAAGGATCCTTCTACCATTTACAATCTTATGATTATTGGTCAAGTTAAAGAACCTCATTCACCTAATCCTACATTATCTACTAGATTTGGAGGAACAAATTTATTTTATTCTTAGCCTCTTCCTTCTATTTTAAACCCTTATAATAACATGACCTCTTATTTTCTAACTTCTTCCACCTCCATGCCTAGTATCTCAACTAACATTGTAGGTTCTACATCTAGTGGGCCTCTCTTAAGATCCACTATCCTTAATTCATCTACTAGTGCTTCATTTTATACCCACTGCAATCATGCTTGTAGTGCTTCTTCCTTTCAACTATTCACTAGTCCATCTTTTGCTACACAAGACAAAAAATTCACTAGTGCATCACATTCTCATAATTATTCTCAAGAGCCTATCAAAACAAATAGTGGTACCTAAGCCACTAATACTAACACTAATACCAACTCTAATTATTCTACTAATGATAATCAAACACATCAATTTTTTTTTCAAACTCTTAATCAAATGAATACATTTCAATATCATAACACAAATCAAATGTTGAGAATTCAATATGACCTTCTTCATCTTCAATCTCATCCATAACCAATGGCTTAGGGCACACATAACCAAAATATTCCCCCTCCTCTTTCAGACTATCAAAGAAATCTCATTCCTCAACCTCCTTTAATAAAAAACCATCAAGCATATACAAAATGAGCCTCTTACTACTCAAATTGATAGCATTAACATAGGAGGTATAACACCTATAATTTTTTATAATGGATCAACCAATATTACCCTTCATATTAAGACATTTGGAAATATTTATAAGGATTGGGTCAAATTAAACACCATTGAAGATACCAAGCTCCTTTCCAAAACACTCATAGGTGATGCTTTGGACTGGTACAATCATCTTAGACCTCATTCCATTACTATTTTGGATGATTTAGTGAATGCTTTAGTGAAATAATTCCAAACTAGTTACCTTCCCAAAAACACTTTGGCCCATTTCATAAATTGAAAAAAAAATAAAAATGAAAACACTGAAGACTTTATTAAAATATGGAAGACTTTTTCAAATAAATGTGAACATAACATGACTGATGAAAATATTTTCTATCGTTTTAACAATGCCCTCCTTCCTAAATTACAATATTGAGTACACACTCTCTCTCGATGTACATTGGAAGAGGCTATTGACCAAGCTAAATGAAAATATTTACTTATGCATCAAATTGAGCCACCCCAACCTTCTATGGGTCCTCATATATTACCAAAGAAAAAAAATCACAATTTTACAAATGATGGTTTTACAAATTTTTATGAAACCATTCACAATGTTCAAGCTATCATTCCTAACCAATCTTCAAAACTAGATACCCATTATCAAAAATATACTAATCTTCATTTCTATTCAAAAAATAAAATTAACATTAAAAAACCTCTATCTTCAACTAAATTACTTAAGCATCTACCCAAGTCTCTTCCATGATTGCTTGACCCTACTCATCCTATGAAATCTTGGTGTGAACCTGACAAGTTTTATTGGTTTCACACTAGTTGGGGTCATTCTCATGAGACATATAGACAAATTCATAATTTAGCTATGGATTTTATTTTTAGACCTAATTTTAATTATGATTCCATCATTCACAAGTGTCAACAAGCTTATGAAATTAATTTTAAAGACTATAAAACATATGACAAAACTCAAGCCTTAAATCAAGAAAATGCTCAGTTAGTTATCTACAAAGACCCTCTCCATAACCACCAACTGATTCAAGAGACTCATGATAAGCCCAAATGTTCTAAAAATAATTTAAAAAGTATTATTGATCCCACTTCTAAAGATAATGTTTTTATCATGATTAATATGTGAAGGGTGATGGCTTTTATTGATTCTTAAACTATCTACACTCCATCTAGAACATATCGTGTTATCCAAGATATATCTCCAACTAAATTAAATGAGTTGGGGAAAGATGATATTATTATTCTTTATGTTCTAATTTATGATTCTACCTTGGATAACACTTCCCTTTCTATTTCTACCACTCTTCCATCATCTTCTAATACTAATAATAATCAAGCTTCTACTAATACTTCTTTTTCCATTAGTCAAAGTCAACTTGAACCACCTAGTTCATCATCTCAATATGATTTACAACCTTATTCTAAACCTTCTTCTTCGTAATAAAAATATCTCCAATGCACTTCAACTCTTTATTCTAAGGATCTCCTCATCCATTATGAACCTATATCTAACAACCTTACTATGGGTTATGATGAGTGGGATCCCATTATGGAACTCACTAATCTCCCATTTCAAATCTTGTTTATTGACCTTATAATGACTTCTCCACATCATAGAAATCATCTTATGTTAATATTATTCAAGATGAATGTCCCTCATTCTTCTCTATCAGGATGGGAGGTAGCTTTATCTAGATCTAAAGATAGTATTTTACAACAATGTGAGGATATGTCTATCAACATTGATGAAACTATAGACACTTCTCATTCTTTAAAATTTCCTATAGACTATATGATTCCTGATGAGATTATGCTTCATGAAGATGATCCTCCCTTATTTATCAGTGTCTAAATAGGTGATATCAAATTCAAGCAAGCATTGACTGATGAGGGTTTTTACACATGTGTTTCTTCTCTTAATTTCATTAAGACTCTTGGATATTATGAATATAGTCTTAAGTGTACATGTAACACATGCCAAGGATATAATATAAGGTAAGCACCTCCTCTTGGTTATGTGTGGGTTCCCATTACCATCCCACCTATCATCATTCATGTGAAGGTGATGATATTTAACTTCCCCATTTCTTACAACATCTTTCTTGGTAGGCCATGAACTCACCACATGAGAGATATCACTTCTTCCATCAGCCATTGCATTAGCTTCCCTCACAATGGATCCATTTACAAGATTCAAGGTGACATTAACCCTTATAATTTTGAATAATTCTAAGATCATAGTGTCTTCAAGATTATTACTATTGAGCCTTTGACAAGTGTTTCATTTCATGAGTCTTAATGTCTCAACTTTCCCATTAATTCAACCTAATGTTACAGTGGGCATCCTAAGCTCATTGGTAATATTCCTCCTAACCTCTTAGATTCTGATGAGATTGAATTAAAATTCAAAATATTTGATCTCTTGAATCATCTCATCTCATAACTTCCTGCTTCCTTATAGCCTCACTCTCAAAAAACTCCTTGTGATGACATTCTCATAGTCTTGACCAAGACTAGGCATTCTATTCACCATACTTCATCGAATGACAAGGTTATTCTTACCTATGTCATTGATCTTCATATATGAAATTAAAATGATGGTTATTACTTAGATGATTCATTGTTAGGTGATCTTGTATAGGCTTGCGATGCCAAGATTGTCTATTATCATTTTTTTTACTTGAGTCTTTTCTTGCATCTCATCATTTTTGTTCACTTATAGTTCATAATTTTTTTATTTTTCCCCTTTATCAGAGGGTATATATATAATTGACACCAATATTTTAGGAGTCACATATGACTATGCTCATGTATTGTGTTATGATCATACCTTACTATTTTACTAGGTACCTTGACCCTCATAGCTGATTTACCCCTGAGGTTAGTGTGACTCTCCTTAGACCTTCTATAGATCCTAGCCTCCCTTAGTAGAGCCAGCTATATTTGAGCCTATTTCCACTCCTAATATTTTTGAGCCTACCCCTATTTCTAATTCCATTTATCTTTATATTTAACCTAGTTTTATTCCTTCCTCATCATCACCCTCCCTTGGTGATGGTTTGCTTCTTTTGCCTAAGATGGCTCCTTTGACCACCAAATGGGCTGATGAGTCTTCATCTTTTTCCACTCTTATTTCACTTCCTTCCATGAATACTTATACTAAAACCACTCACTATCATATATGTTACTTTTATGGTATAGATAACCATTATTCTACCCATTATCGTAAGTTGATAAAATATATTAATACTTTGCATCCTTCTTCCTTGTCATTAGATAAAGCCATACCTCCCTCGAAGGTACTTCCTAAATATCTATCCAAGTATGGTGAGGTATGTTGTCTATGGCATCTATGTGCCACTCATCATACTAATTGTTACCGCATCCTACGACAACATCTTAATGACTACCTTGTATCCATTCCAAAAACTTCTACCACTCCTCCCATAGGTCATATTCATAAGAAGGTTCCTCTTTCTTATCCTATGGCTTCACCTCTATTTTTTAAATCACCTCCTATGGTCCCTTCACCACCATTTTTTCCTTCACTTTTGATTCCTTCACCTGTGGACCTTCCCTTACATGTGGATCCTTTTCCACCTATGGGTCCTTGACCTATGGATTCTTCTCCTCTGATGATTCTTGCATCTCTTTTAAATCCTACTCTTATGCATTATCATGATCATACCTTGCCTAATTTAATTTATTATAATGATCCATTGAACATTCCTACCCTTCCTTTGGAGGAGATTACATGAGAATTATTTTCCCAATATTCATTAAAGATCAATGAGACATTAATAATAGTTCATGTACAACCTCATAGAGATTTATCTGATGTCTTAGATAATGTGTGTGGATATATTTATCAATATTTATGATTGCATGCATGGTGATTTAACATTTTTCATTTGGGTTGGATGTGTGCTCCAATTTTATCTTTATCTATCTATCTATTATATCATTTGACACTACCAATTTTTATTCCTTATCATATATGGTGATCTCTTACTTATTGTACTATATTTTGCTTATCTTATCATTTATATCTCACATATAATTGTCTTTATTTATCATTTATTTTCTCTCTTGCTTGAAATTTTCTCAAAACTCATTTCTTTCCTTTTCATGATTGTTTGCTTTCATATCTCTATTTTTCATGATTAATTATCATTGTGACTTGCTTATACAAACCATGCTCCCTTTGGTCATTATCTCCTTTTTAACATGTGATCAGTTTAAAAATAGTCCTACTCATTACTATCTCCTTACACTGGTCCACTTTTTGGATCTCCATTTTCCCTTTTTATTTTTTCACAAACTAAGCATATGCATGGTTGAGACTGGATATCACAAGCTAGGTCATTCTCAAGCCTAAGTGTCTTAGTCAATATTTATATTTGGTTACTTAGCTTCATTTAGCCTTAGACTATAGCTCATTTGTGTGTATCACTTCATCTCTCATGATTGGTCACTCTAAGTCTATATAAAAGAGGAATCTTAAAAATCCATAAAAAGTTATTAGTCAAATCATTTAAATAAAAGGAAATGATATCAAAAGGCAAAAAATATTCTTAAAATTTAAATCACACTAAAAGACATGATTCAAAGCACATCTCCTTCTTCTATTCAAATCTCAAACTCCATATTTGGCCTCATGGTGGAGCCAAGGTCCTTTGGGGTATGGTAGGCCAATAGACTAGAAGAGGAAAATAAAACAATCTTTTTGTGCTACCAACTTTCTCACACAATTACCTAATCTTCTTAGTAGATCGATGACCCTATAAGTGGTCCTATAGAATGGGGAACATATCATGGGAAGGTAAGTCCATTTTAATTTTGCTATACTAATATACCTTCATTAGTTGATCTTAATATCATGCCTATTTTCCTACAAATACTTGTGTCTATAGTAAATAGGTTTCCTTTATACATAGATGACCACTAATCACTTAGTATCTTCTCATGTCCTTAGTATACCTTTTGTATCCTAAGGTCTTATCACAAGATGCCTAAGTCTTGATTTTTACATTTCATTTTTCATTCCATATATACCTCATATTTCCTCTTGAGAAATATTATTTAATCTACTGATCACTCCCCTTGGTATTTCATTTATGAGTTATTTTATAAGATCATGGATAAGACCTGATCATCATAAAAAATTACCATATTTTCCTTCCTATTAATCACATCCTAAATTACCTTATTTTTCCTAATTATTCCACCCTGGTGGTGTTCTCTTTGTGAGTTTCAATTTAAGACCATGGATAGGACTTGACATTCCTCATAAAATTTTCCATTACCCAATTCACAATCCAAAATTACATGTGTCAAATAATGTGATAAGATTTGATTGATTATGAAGAAACACATCATTGACATGTTTCCTATCTTGATTTAGTGTGTTTTATGCTTAATTCATTACTCTTTTTCCTTTTTATCTACTTATTTTTTGATTGCATGTAAGAATTCAACCATTTCTTTAATTTTTCATACTTCCCATCTTGAATTTAGTGTGATAAATTTAATACCAATCTTTTTTCCCATTTTGTTTTTCTCTTATACTTCTTAGCATGATTTTCTATAATTGATTGACTTAATTGGTTTCCTTTTATATTATTTGTGACCTTTTACATACCTTTCATTTTATTACATTATTTTCATACTTATAAATGAAAATTAAATTGATTTTACTTGTTTTTATTTGGTGAAAAAATCTTTCACTTTGGTTTAAAAACAAATCCATTTATACCATTTTTTTAAACCATTTCTTGGTTCTTTATACTTAGTCATTTATTGTTATTACACATTTCCTAGCTTGAAATAGTGTGTAGCATATTTTCTTGATTGATTATATTTTTCCAAGTCCTTTTTTCCTATTTATTTTTAGCCATGCATGTTTTTTCATAATGCTAAAAAATAAACTACATTTCATATATTTCTTATAACATATACAACAAAGATAAATACATGTGCTAGAAATAAATATATCAAAACAATCCACTTCCATAAAGGAAAAATCTCATAAACCATAATGAAAATGTACAAAACCAAAAACAAGATCCATATATATATATATATATCATGAGTTTGATAAAACTATATATAGTGATCCAACTCTATGGTTAGGTCCCATCATATCTATCCCATAGCCTAGCCATGATTCTTACTAAGGTCTCAATCTGACTCATCTAAATATTACATTATAAGGAGGCTATCCAAGATCTCAGTCCCTCTAACTATCCCTGTAGGTATGCTACCTACACCTATGACTTCATCAACTGAGTCTAGATCTATATCATATGTGCCACTATGGCTAGATGCATAACTCTCTCCTCAACTAAGTCCTACCATGCCTACATATTTCCTACACCCACATCTACTAGTGGATACATCCTCTTTCTTACACTTGTATATGTCTCACTACCTCCCTAACTAGTCTAAACTAGCTCACCTGAGTTGGGGTGAATGGTATGCTGGGGTCCTCTAATGAAATAGTATCATATGGTTGTAGAGTCTCATCCAAGACATTATGGAGTGATCCCCTCACTAGGGACCCACATATCTCCTCTATATCCTTAGCTATAACTATAAAACAACACCAAATGGATATTAGATCATTGTTATAACTCAAAATATCTATCTATCACCACTTTTAAATAAAACTTAAAATAATAAGGTAACCATATTTTCTTACTGATCTATGTCTTGGCTATTATTATCTCACCATTTATGTGACTCCTAACAGAATATCCCCATCTACTCAACCTCCTAGTACCTCTTTTTTAGGCCACCTCCTCATATTAAATCCCTCTATCATAGCTCATGTTTGTCTCTATTATTGGCTCATCAAGGATGAAATCAATCTCTACGATTTCCTATTGCCTCCATTGTCATCTTGTCCTTGGGTCTTATCTCCTCTACTATGGAACTGGTAGTGGTAAAATTAGTATCGCTACCTTTACCTCTTGATCCTTCTACTCTATTGCCTATCATTCTTAACCAATCCATGGCCACTCAAGATGTGGTATAAGTGTTAGTATCATTATCTATAATTCTATTCTTTTCCTCCCCTATGGATCCCTCACATGATGATCCCACTACTTAGGCAACAATATTAGTGTCCAATAAGTTCTATCCTCTCTATTGCTAATGCAACTATGTGCCAACTCACCCATGTAGTTGTTATGTCTCCATATGAATACCACACTATGTTTGTACATCTCACTAGATACAGTTCTACCATGTGGGGCATGGCCTATGCTACCTGGTCATCTCTCTAACTCTATTCTTAAGGAAACCTATCATTGGCCATATGGGGTAACCCAGTTGGCTAATACATAAGAAACCTCTCATATATTTAAGATATTAGAAATATGATCAGTAATATGGTCTTCTATGCTCTAACAAACATCTCATATAGATCATGTACGAGCTAGACCTAGATGAAAGATCTTGTATCATATAAAACTCACTCCTCTAGCACCATCCTACTCATGGCTACCATAAATAGTGTTACCTTACCATCTCACTTGTGACATAGCACCCATTGTGTCATAAGTCCTATCATAGATTTTAATATATATCAAATATGTGATGTATATACATTATCATATTAGCTATCCACCCTCTCAAAATCATCTCTAAGCATGCATCCCACATGGCTAAGGCTCTCCACTCCTCTACGGTATTTGGTATCCTTATGGTCACTAGTTCTCCTATTATGGGTAGCATAAGGATGACATGGACATCCTCTAATTTTATGGCCACCTCTATCAAATCCCCATCAACCTCCCATCTGAATGTGTTAGTTAGTCATTCTTAGCAACTAAGGAATGTAAGTAGTAGATGTTTACTCAAGGACATCTTACGCATATTAGCTTTGACTCCTAGACCTACGAATACTAATATAGCTCTATCTCTATTTGATAATCACTCTAATAATTTTGGTAACTAGGCCACATCCACCAATCTATAGAACCTTTAACATTTCTATAACTAATAAACAATAAAGGATGTATTAATTATTTCATGTCATATATAGTCATAATGGAATCTTTAGATTTTTAAATCAAAAAATAAGACTAATTTATTTTAAACTTATTCATTTTAACCTATTTCTATTCTGCATGATCCTTCTTACCCTATTTTGGTCATTTTGGACCATTCTCACCCTCTTTTGGCCTTTGTACACTTTTTTGTGCTTATTTTCGTTCTTTGGTCAAACTAGTTTGACCCAAATTTCCTTATTTTTACCATAGTTGACTCCAAAATCTTAGTCAACCCTCTTATTTTCCCCTTCTTAATGTTGTGTTGTCATTTAATACCTTTAAAATTAGTTTGAAAATTGAATTAGGGTGGTAGCCTATAGAATGTATAGGATTGAACCATACCTATTGGGTTGGTACTGTGGATTCTACCCAATTTCAGCCTACTGGGTCGACTGGATCGACCCAGTTCATTTTACCTACTAACCCCTTCTATTTTCCTAAAAAACTAAAATTTTATTTCTTTCTTCCTAATTCCTCTAAACCCATTTCCTATCTTCCTATTTTATACCACTATAATCTAATTTTGTCTCATTCTGAAAAATAGAAATACTTAAAATTCAAAGTTATCAAAAATTCACTTAATTCAATACAAATTTCAAAAATTGGTTTGAAATTATTAGTTGCATACCTATAATGTACCCAATACCACCTATGGAGTCTCTCCCTATCTAGCCTATCATCTCCTTACCGTCATAACTCATTTGGTCTCCAAAGCTCTTTTTTATTTCTTTCACAAGTTAAAATAACAAATGAATTGGCTTTTTCCCTATTTAAAAACACTTTTCAAAATTTTAATTCTATAATTATTGTCCTACAAATTCCATGTTTTGCATATATATTTATTTTTACTCATCCATTTTCAAAACCATAAAATACATTAGATTCATGATTATGTAGAAATTATTTTCCACTATCATTTCTTTATCTTCTAGAAATTTCATTTTTTGGTAATTTTTCGCACTAACTTCTACATGTTTGCCTAGTGTTCTTCACATTTAATGCCTTCACATTTCATACAATCTACTTATTTATTTATAGCACTAAGTTAAGTAAAGGTATGTGTTTTTAAATTCTATCGTTTCCTTTATCTTATTTATTTCTTATTACACATTATTTAGCAACAACGTGTGTTATCATGTTCTTTTCTTAAAGCACCATCTCATGTTGCACTCACATGACATGTGATGTGATTAAAGTGGGGCATATGTATAAAAATAATATTTTAAAACTTTTATTTATTATTGACACTTTGTATCTTGTAATAAAATATCAATTCTCAATCACTCTAAGTGCATGCCTTAAAGGGTCCACCAAGAAAGGGGTATGCAAACCACCAGTGCTTCGTAAGATTGTTGTCCCTTTTACCACTTGCCATCTACACACTTAGTTCATACAAAAATTAAACCTAAGATTATTCTTCTTAGCCTTACTTATTACAATCATTTTCCTTTTCATATCCTCCTTTTCTTACCTAAATTACCTTTTGGAATATCAGTTGTACTCGATCAACCATGGCTAACCCTATACAGTTTAGGGGTATTTTTCACTTTTTGGGTTTATTAGCCTTTTAAGTGACCTAACTTAGACCTAATGAATTATCTCCAAAAACATACAAGGTCAACCATGGTTGAACCTATATAACCAATGTTTCTAAGAGGATTTAGGGCAAGATCCACCTATATATAGAAGTTAATTTCCAACCATTGAAGAGAATAAAAGCAAAGAAGAATAAATTCAAATGAACATCTACTTATCAACTATTATACTCAAGGAATAAATTCTAGGGTGTCATAATTCCTTTGGAGATATGAATCTTATCTTCTAGATAAGTATTTTAGATGCATAGATTGGTTGTGTATCCTAGAGATGATTTGTCTTCGTTATCCTTACATACCACAACAATCTCTTGTGAAGCACCTTGGCCAAGGGAGAGATTGAGGCTCAGTGGGTTCATCTTCAAGGTATGTATTCCTAACTTTATTTTTCCTTTGTAAGAGTAGATAAATAATGTAATTGTGTGTCTCTCTTCCATATATTAGGATTCTATATACATTGATGTGAGTATATACCTTCTATGCATTTTTAGTTTAGTTATTTGGTTTTTTTAACCCCCACTTTGTGCCACATGATTTGGTGAGCATTAGATTAAATTTACTTTCTTGTTTATTAAACATAAGTGAAATATCAAACCTTAAGAATCTTTTAGGTTTGTTTCATGACTTTGTTAGATTGTAGACTTTGGAACCCTACCTCAGATGGTGTATTGTGACAAGTGATCCCCTAATTAGGTATAATGGATCCCCATATTGGTTATTATCCTACTTAACAAATGTATTCCCAATCAAAAGTGTAGGTATGCTCTATCTTCTTTGAGCTAGGATTGATTTATAAACATGATGCATTTATGATTATATACACTCTCTAATCTCTAAATCCATTTTCTTTGGTCATCTATGCCATCTCCACTTGATTTAATTATGAAGACAAAGTCATTATATCCATGGAATTGACAAATACATGCATAAGTATGCTTAAGTGGCTGCAAGTACATGTTTGTTGAAGCTATGACTATGTTGATAGATAATACATTTCTCCACAATCAAATTCTTAGCCTTACTTTAAAATTTGAGCATAGGTCCTTATTATATATTAAAAACCAATCTAATTATTGGTTTTCCTGTAGTTAACATGTCAATGAATAGCTTATAGACTACATAGATTCTTTATTGAACCATATTAGTTCTTAAAAACCTATTCTACCTCTAAAATGTGTGGAAGACAATGACTTATTGTACATGATGTTGAAAACACAAGAAAAACAAGTACATGCTTTAGATCTTCCAAAAAAGCTCTAACCTAAGCTTGAATGGCATCCTTTGAAATACTTACCATAGTTTAACCTTAGGACACATTTTTTCTATATTGAATTCCCTTATCTTTTGACTTTTAATTTTAGTCACTGATCTTGATCATGGCTTCTCATATTATGCCAATCATCATATCCCTATTCATCTATAGAATACACTAAATCTTTGACCTATCACTCACCATCAATTATCATTTACATGGATTTAATGCATACCATTGATTTACCTAATATTTATAATGGTCATGACACTTAGTAACTATGCATTTGTCTTCAATATTAGCTAATTGGTTGACCTTTTACTCAGTGTTGATCTATTTTGATATGATAGATTGTGTATTATTAGATCTTTGAGACCCACTTAATTTATCAATCACTGCACATTGTTAGATCTCTATTTAGGTACTTAAGATCTTGACACTTATCAGACCCATGCCTAATCATAAGATACATATACCTTTTAACTATGATCTCAATTTTTATCTTTGATGCATGATTGAACATGTGCCATTGGATCTTTAGGACCCACTGACATCACTAATCACCCACTCACCATTGAATCTTGACGCAAGACTATATTATTTAGACACTTTTTATCCCCACATTCATCCTTAGAACATTTGAATTCAAATAACTATTTATCATAGCTTGAACTTGATATCCTTGCACATATCTCACTCTGATGGTTTAACTTTGAAGCTTAATATCTTGAGATAGAAAAGACATCAAGATATGAAATTTGAATAAGATAATATAGGTATTAAATAAATTATATTCAAGAAATATTTTGGCTTGAGAGGCTCCCTAAGTAAACTTATTAAATGCACACTTAAGTTTACATATTAATTTTTGTGTGACGTACCATGATGGTCTTGTTTTTCTAGACTTGTGCAAGTCATTTTTTGATCATCCACTTCATTAATAAATATATTATTACTAATCAAAACATGATAAGACTTCTAAAACTAATCCATTTAGGCATGTTTTTTATATTCGATCCAAAATTTTCCAACATTTATGGTGACATCTTGGGACTACATGCCTATTATGCAAAGACTAGTGGCCCTAAAATGATCTATTGAGAATCTGGAGTCTCAAGTTTTTTCTCTTAGTTGATCATGAAAATGATAGAAGACTACCCCTTTTATAGAAAAAATCCTCTTCAAATAATAAGTACCAAAAGGAAATAAAACAATAATGAATGTGCCAAGGCACTTATTAAAAGGGAAACACATAACTAAAATAAATGTGCTCAAAGAACTTAGAATAAATCATAGAAAACTACTCTAATATGAGAAATATAATACAATAGATAGAAACACTTCTAATAAAAAATATTTAAATTAATGCCACTGAATGGGATGGGTAGTACCTCTCCATCTAGTTGGGTAAGATGAAAATTTTTATGTTGTTTGCATCCATGGATCAAATAAGGACCACTTCACAAGCTATCAAACTTGGTATTATTATCTATCTTGGGCTTATTTGAATCTCATTTGAGGATTAGGTCCCCTTTCTTAAATTCCTTCATTATTTCTCTCTTTTCAAAGGCTTTCTTGACTTAAGCTTGATGTGACTCTAATGTCTTCATTTCAAGGTCCCTTTATTGTTTAATCTCTATGAGCTCTATCATCCTCACATTCATAGTCTCACTCCCCATCAACTCAAGATGATGGACTAACTCCAATGCAATAAATTATAGAGAAGTCAACAATTTTGGCTCCCTTTCATATACAAGGACATATGGATAATTTCTAATAGCATCTTTTATAGTCACTTTATCAGCTCATAAGGTTGTCCTTAGTTTTGTATTTTATGTTCTATGATTTTACTCCATAGTTATCTTGATAATACTTAGCAAGTTCATGTTTTTAGACTATTCTAGTCCATTTATTTAGGGGTAGTAACTAGAGGATGTGCTAAGGTAGATGCCCAAATTGAAAACCAATTCACTTGTCTTCATAATGACAAATGCTAATGCATTATCTAAAATGATAGTAGTTGGGATGCCAAACCTGGTTACCATGTTATCATAAAATTCCAACAATGTTATCTCATTGGCTTCATTCAAGGAAATTTATACCACCAACATAGTGAAGTAGTCAGTTGTAGTGAGTATCCATTTATTCCCTACACTTGAATGTGGATGAATAATTCGTATGAATACCAAACAACATTGCATAAAGGGTTGATCCACTTGGATTGTATTGAGGGGAAGGGCTACCAATATTTATTTTCTTGCAAATAAAGCACACTTTTGACATCTCCTAACCCATGGATAGGAATCCTTGAAAAGGGTTGGTCAATAATAACTATCCCTCATTACTTATTTTGATATTTTTTTAGAGCAGAATGGCCTCTTATAGGTCTATCATGAAATTGCTCTAAGAGTTTTGTTTCTTGATTATCATATATGTACCTAGGTAGTACTCCATTGAGGTCCCTTGTAAACAAAAAACCATTAAATAATGCATAAGGTATGGAATAGAGTTTGAAATACCTTCTTTTTATTTATCCAAACCATAAGGAAATTTACCTATTAATAGGAAATGTGTCATATCTTGGAGCCAACTATTATGAGGTAGAGGTACATCTTCTTGTGGGATGTCTTGTGTCACAAAAACAAATTCTTTATTTTATTTAAGATTATATACCATATGCTCATACAAACCTTTTCCACTTATCATATTGATGATTTTTATCTCACATCATACTCCATGACATTGGTAATCTAGCCTATGCTTTTCTCATTCAAATCCTTGTTAAGGAGAAAATATCTTACTCTAGGATGAGACACCATAAGATGAACATTTTTATTAGAAAGAATTATCCTAATTTTTTTGGGGATTCTCAAAGTTGTAAGAACCTAATTTTTTATAAAATTCTACCTCACCTCATAGCCCTCAATCCCTTGACTAAAAAAGGTAATTGGTTTCTCAATTCCATCACCATTCTTCTACATCAACATAGCTAATAAGTTATTAACATTGGAAAAGGTGTATAATATAAAATCCTTTGATAAATTATGATTCATGATTGAGTTTAGTTGGTCAATGGCTTGTTTGATGGCATTGTATGATACCTTACCTTCATTTAACCAAAAAAACACTTAGCTCTTCTTCATCATGGTAGTGATGGGTTTGACCAAGTTTGTAAAACTAGGTATAAACCTTCTCACAAAGTTCATCTTCCCAAGGAAGCTATAGATTCATTTCTTTTGCATAGGTAAAGAGAGTGCTAAGATAACACTTATTCTATCAGGGTCAATAGATAACCCCTCCTTTGAGATAAAGTGACCCAAAAGATTGAATTCATGAATGTTAAACACACATTTTTGGGATTTAAAGATATTCTATACTCTCTGCATCTTTCAAATATCAACCTTAGATGATATAAGTGTTCATTATCTTTCTTTAAGAAAATAATGATGTCATCTAAGTAGACCAACATCATTTGGTTCACCAACCCTTGAAAATCCATGTCCATGGCTCTTTGAAAAGTGGCCCCAAGATTTGACAATCCAAAATTTATCTTATTGTAAGCATATGTGCCCCACTTTGTGGTTACATAAGTCTTGTGATGATCTTCTTCTCTCACTACCACTTTGTTGTAACCTAAATACCCATACAAAAAGGAGAAGCATTATGAACTAGTAACTACCTGAAGGGGTTGCTCCATGGATGGTAGGGGTAGTGATTCTTCAAAAAAACCCTATTTAGATCCTTGAAGTCAACACACAATCTGATTTCCCCACTCTTCTTCCTCATAGGTACCAAATTATATACCCATAAGGAGTGCTTAATGGGAAAGATGATCTTGGATTCAATTAATTTTGTCAATTGTTTTCTCATAAGCTCTTCAATGTTAGGGTTTATAGGCCTCTACTTCTGCTATATAGGCTTGGCATTAGCCTCTAGTTATATAGTGTGTTGGGCCAATATAAGATCAAAGCCTCTTAGGTCACTATATTCCCAAGAAAATATGTCTACATATTATTTATAAATTTCTATTAAAACATTCCTCTCATCTTTAGGGATTGCCTTCCCAAGCTTGAGGAACTTGTCCTTGAAGATAAGGACTCTTTCATATTTTTCTTCACTTCTTAACATCACTGCCTTATATTTTCTCATATGATCTCCCTCATGGAAAAGACATTCAAGGGTGAAAATATATTTAATAAGCTTTTTATATCTCAATTGAATAATTTTCTCCTCATAATGATGTTGAAACATTTTTTGGTTTATGGAGAGCACTACTCCCTATTGCAAGAACAAGCAATTTGCTTATCATTCTTAAAGACCTACCAATGGGCTTCATTGTCTGGCATTGATGGCCTTACCACCACTTTGACATGTGGTTATACCTTGGTTTTTTAATTCATTTGTGATATTTTTAGTCATATAAAATGTTCAAATTGGTAGTTTGAGAGTGGCTTGGGACACCGTATCCATATCTCTTTTTTGTGTGCTCTTATGACACTTCTAGAAATATTTTTACTCATTACCATTCATCTAGAACCTTCTAAATGGTCATTCCACCTCATCTAGGCTAATTTTCCTAGGCCAATCCTATTCCCATAGGTCTCAAGCCTATAGGATAGGAGTGTCATACTTGAACTATAGTGTTGGACCCTAGGGTGTCTTATTTTTTACACTCTGATCCATTTGCATTTTGAGCCCAAATAGTAATTTTCATCTAATTCCTATCCTTCATTATGTTGGCCTAGCATGAACACATCTAACCCATGACTAATGGTTACCTATAAAATCCTATCCAAATTTAATTTACAAGAGAGGTGAAAAATATTATAAATCAAGAGAGAATACAAATAAAGTACTAAGGAAAACTTCCCTATTCTTTGCATACAATTACCCAATACAATTGCAAACACACTCAAACCCTCATACTAGTCCCTATCCACCTCAAGCATTCTCAATTTAGAATTTTTACATTTACATCAAACTATTGCAAAAAACACATTAGGTGCGATAACTACATATGGATTCATCCCTCTTTAAAGTATTGGTATGTAGCCAACATGCTAACGCAAGGGGTTTGGATTACATGTTTAATGCATCTTACACATTAAGCCCCATTTCTTCAAGTGGTTCAAAAATCATTTTATCAAGGATAATGGAGGGTTATGGTTTGAAGATAAAATTAGATCTATAATGAGTTCCATCAGTAGTCAACACTCAATATTTAATAGGCAATCTCACACAAGAACACCACAAAAACCCAAAAAGTTTCAGGTCTTTGTTACTAGTTTAGATAATAGTGGTATAAGTGGACTATAGTGATACACCTTGAACTATCCTATTATTGGTGCTCTTGCCCTTTCACTAAATGAAATCTAGATTTAGATTCATGATACTATCCTAGTCCTACACAACTAGTTTCATCCTTTGTCTCATCCATCTTAGTCTAGTTTCAATCTAATTTATATTTCTCCTTAGCTATTTCTATTTTTAGAAATGTAAAAAAGATAGATAAAATAAAAAAATTAAGACTATATTTATTGTAATATTATTTATTGGTTCATTAATATATACCTTTAATGAAAATAGGAATAAAACTCTATTATTCCCAAAATAGTTACATCATTTGGTAAAGCCAACTTACTTTGTTTGCACATAAAAATCCTAGAAACCCTAAGGAAAATTTTTTGTTGATTTTAGTAATTTTATTTTTATTTTTATTTTTTATTGCATATTTAAATCATAATTTTTCATTTAATTTTTAAAATTTACCATAGTAATTATATAAAATTATTTCTTTCAAGCCCTAGTTACCTATACTAGGTCCTGATATTTTTAAACCCTAGCCTAGGGTTTTGAAATTCAATTTTGATTTTTTCACATTGGGATCAATATTCTAATTTTACTAATCATGATTTATTTATGTAAAGTTTTCTATTTTCTCTTTCATGCTTGTTTCCTTTCATTTGGCATGAATTCAAAAATGACATAATTACATATGTATATGCTATTTTAAGACCAATTCAAATATATGTCATATTTTATAACTTATTTAACATTATATCTCTGTATTATGTGTAATTAAATTAATAATAAAATAATTACATATTTAGAGGCTAAATTACATAAGCTAACAACTACCTATAAAGTTTCAATGTCATATCTTATGCACAAGAAAGAGTTTCCTTCTCCTCCTCTCCCCTAAGAGGGTGATAACTACTTTCCCTCTAACTAGGTGAGGTATCCTATAATTGATCCCTCAGAGCCTCATAATTTCCAAAAGGTGAGGTAGCCTATACTATAGTTCTTAATGCATACATTTTTCTTATATCTTCTTTAAACCCTCTTCAACATATGTGATTACATGTTCAATTAGAAACAACTAGGGTTTGCACTTGTGAGACTCTAAAGGATCAAATCACTAGTATGAACAAATTAATTTCAGATTTACAAATGTAGAATCATTTATTACATTAAAACAACACAAAATTTTAAAATAATATTCTAATATAAAAGCCTTAAAGACACCCTAGTGTCAATCATGTATATGGACCTTCACCTAGTCAATTGGTTTCAAATAATGGTACATATCAAAAAAAGAAATCACAATAAAGTATCTCTACAACTAGTGATTAAAAAAAAATTCAAAGATTAAAGAAGTGTTCAAGTGAGGTAATAAGGGAAATGATTAAATCTAAGTTGATCAAACTACCTCTTGTACTTCTAATAAGAAGATCCAAATATTATTGTGTATATCATAGAATGCATGGGCATCACATGGATTCATGTTTGGCATTGAATAAACATATACAATAGATAATTTATAATGAGGACCCTATAAAAGGTAAATCAATCAAGTAATCCATAATGACATAGGAACACATTCACAAAGGGTAAAATTTATAAATAGTACAAAAGTGGTTACCAAAGCATAACTCAAAAAAATAAATGGATTAAAAATAAAAATTAGAACAATAAATAGTACCACAAGCACAGGTAAAGCATAAAAAATTGAAAATATAACTCTCCAAAATGAGGCTCAACTTTCAAAGTAATATGGGTTTGGTCAAAAATATCTACAATAATTTGATTATCAAGGTCAAGGGTTGGGTAAGCATGTTCAAAGCATCACTACTCCTATTCTAGCAACTAATAATATTTGTCATGAAGGTTTGGGATTTATTTAAAATCCTAAGAAAAATAATTCATAGACATAATTTATCAAAGGAAAAGATCCAGATACAACAAATGTCAACACTAGCATTCCATTGGTTCAAAATCAAGATGATAATGATGAGTGTAATAATATAGGTTATTATGATTTCCAAGATACCAACAATGAATCCAAATATTCAAAATCATATTTTTAGCCATTTCCTCATGTTTCACAATCATTCATGATTCCTTTGTTTGATACATGACACCATGATAGGGAGTCTCTTTCAAGACTCATTAGTTAGTATCATTTTTTCTCATCTTACTTGTACATAATTTCTTAGCTTACTTGTACATAGTTTATTTTTCTTATTTGTACATAATTTCTCAGTTTACTTGTACATAGTTTCTTTCTTCTTACTTATACATAATTTTGTAGCTTACTTGTACATAGCTTATTTCAAATACCAAAAATAATACAATATAAAAAAATATAAAAACATTCAAATAAATCAAAAACACCAAAAAAATTTCAATGCATTATCCATGCTTTACATTTCTACTACCATGATAGACTTTCATTGTGTTATTCTATGATTTTGTTTGTCAATTTATCGACATTACCATGCTTCACTTGATCTTATTTGAGTGTTTGTAGTGACACATATATCCTTGTTTTCTTCACTCTACCCATTGAGGGTTCATCCTTATTATACATTAGAGACATACATTGACATATCTACCCACCATGGTCATATTCTACATGACTACACCATCTAGGTTAAGTCATTACTACAACACACACTCTATTTCTCATGTTGATGTACATTACTTACTAGCTTACATAGATTAATCTATTGAAACTCACTAATATATAATAGTTGTGTGTTTTTTAACATCTTCCTAGATTTATACTCCATGTTTCACATAATTTAACTTCTTGATTTTATTAGTTAGATGAAATAGTATTTCCAACATTTAAATGCCTTCCTTTCTTACTTTGAGTAGCTAGATGTGATTCCATTTCTCAGTTCCTATTTTGTCTCTTATGTGTGCCTTAGGAAATTTACTATTATCATTTTCTTGTACTCTTATATGTGCTTGTGGACCTCATGTCAACCTTTCATGTTTTTAATTGTATGTGTATATGCACATTTGAACATACCTTGTATGTTTTCTTTCCTAGTTTGAGTGACATGTGCCCATGTCTGTTGTTTGCTTTTCCCCTTAGCCACTATTATATGCTTCTTGACTTGCATGCTTGTTTTATTAATTTGTTCTTAATTATTTGAAATACCATGATCTATATCATGCATTATCTTGCCTTCTTTGATGCCATAATGTACATCATATTCCATCCCTCCTTAATAACTAATATTTTCTAGTGTTAATCTAGTCTATTGCACATGTTATTACTTTGTTATATCTATCTAGGCATACCCTTGTTGATCTAACAATCTCCAATACAAAATATGTTATATCTTGAGACATTGTATTTATTATCATTTCTATATCATGTATTTTGTATCATAACACATTTGTAGGGATCCTTATTCTGAGGGTAGTCATTATAGGGTCTTTATTCCTACCCTCAAAAAAGGGGGGAAAATAGGGGTTTTGTCATAGAGATTAGATAGTATACCATTCACAAATTAGTTTCTAGAACACTTAGAATACCATTCAAAATTCAAACTAGGTAGAGAAAATCATAAAAATAATGATGAATATAAAATAGTAAAAGACAAGAGTGCCATACTTGGACTATAGTGTCAAATAGAAAAGTGTCTTATTTTTGGTACTCCTATCAAAATAACAAAAAACAAATATTTTCCAAACATAGATAGAAAGGTAAGATTAGTTAAAGTTTTCTTAGTTATAGTTCAACTCAGATTGAGTAGTTTTAGAATAGTTTTACTCAAAGTATGCAAATATAGGGACATCATGCATGACATGATGGCTCTCACTTCCAATATTAGATTAGTTAGTTGGTACAACTTCCAAATCAAAATCTATGTTATAGACACCAATGATTGGGGAAAATGTGCATGACACATTTGAATTCTTTTCTTTCCAAGTTTAGTGTTTCACTTAGGCATTCTCAGTAGTTACATACCTTATTCTATCTACACGTAGTTGACATCATTTCAGTGTGGATTTGATATAAGCCTAGTTCTCAGTTTTGGAGTTCATTTCATAAAATCCTAATCTCCACATTTTAGAGTGGCCAAGATTGGCCTAGTTCTTAGTACACATTCAACTATCCATGCCACATTATCAAATTACAGAGCATTCATGGGCTTCAAGATCCATCTCATATAACACACATTTATACCATTATCATTTCATATCTTCACTTAGTGGTAAATGATGGAGCTAAAGGACTAGCTAGACTTTATATTCTTTAGCCACCTACTTAGATGGATTAGACACATAGTACAAACATCAATTAGAATACTCATGATCACATAGATTCACTTAGTGGGTGATGATGGAGCCAAAGGGCCAACCTTTATATTCTTGAGCCACTGTTGGGGAATTAAGCACTCAACTCTGTGCTTGATATTACTCTTGGTATAACACATACCCAACATCACACAACATTACTCAACATCACTTAGAATCACTCAACATCACACATATTCATTGGCTTCACCCTTGCAAGTAAGTTCAGATATGATTTCTATTTTTAATTTATCCTGGTATTTTACTTTATTACATTACTACAATAAAGGGGATGGGGAAATATAGTCATATAAAATTTCCAAATTGGTAGTTTGAGAATGTATTTTGATACCCTATCCATAGCTCCTTTTTTCATGCTCTTTTGAACCTTCTACACATCATTTTGCTCATTATCAATCATCTAAAACCTTCTTAATGGTCATTCCACCTCATCCAAGCCACTTTTTCCAAGCTAATATTATTCCCCTAGGTCGTAAGACTATAGGACAAGAGTGCCATACTTGGGTAATAGTTCTAGACCTTTAAGTGTCCCATCTTCAGTGTTCCTATCCATTTAAATTTTGAGCCCAAATGGTCATTTTCATCCAATTCCTTTTTTTTCATTATGCCAGCCTAGCATGAATACATCTAACCCATGACAAATGGTTCCCTATAAAATTCTATCTAAATTTCATTTACAAGAGAGGTGAAAAATGTTACAAAGCAAAAAAGAATACAAACAAAGCACTACATATAACTTCCCTATTATCTACATACAATCACCTAATATAGTTACAAACACACTGAAACCCTCATAATAGTCCCTAGCCACCTCAAAATTTCTCATTTTAGAATTTTTTCAACCACATCACACTATTATACAAAGCACATTATGTGGGAGAACTACATATGGCTTGATCCCTATTCAGAGCATTGGTGTGTAGGTAGTGTGCCCACATAAAGGGTGTGGATTATATGTTTAGTGCATATTACACACTAACCACCATTTCCTCACGTGTTTCAAACATCATTTTATCAAGTATGATGCAGGGTTAGGGTTTGAAGATTAAATAATCTCTACAAGGAGTTTTATCGACAATCATCACTCAAGATTTCATAGGTAGGGTCACATAAGAACAACACAAAAACATAAATTTTTTAGGTGTTTGTGACCATTTTGGACAATAGTGGTAGGAGTGGACCTATTCTACCTCTGAAACTTGTGGAATCTAAGGACTTATTATATGCAACATTAAAAAGATAAGAAAACCAAGTCTACATGATCTGGATCCTTTAACAAAGGTCATGATTGAGCTTGAATGGTATCTTTTGAAATATTTGACATAGTTTCAACTTAGGTCACATTTGTTCTCTATTGACTTCCCTTAGCTTTCAAATTTTAATTTTAGCCACTGATCTTCATCTGGGATTCTCATATTATGCCAATCATTATCTCCCCATTTATTTCTAGGATATGCTAACTCTTTGACCTCTCACTCACCATCAATAAAAATGTAATTGGATTAAACATGTACTATTGATTTACCCAGTATTTACCATAATCATGACACTTGGTAACTACATATTTTCCTTCAAAATTCAATGACTAGTTAACCATTTACTCACCATTGATCTTCTTTGGTATGATGAATCATACACCATTGGATCTTTAGGACCCACTGGATTTGTCAATCATTACATGTCATTATATATATATATATATATATTCAAGTATCTAAGATCTTGACACTTTTCATCTTTGATCTTAATATTAGGATACACTGACCTTTTAATTATGAGCTCACCATCAATCTTTAATTCATAATTGAACGTGCCCAATTAGATCTTAAAGACTCACTAACATCACTCATCACCCAATCACTATTAGATATTAAATTTAGCTTCAAAAATTTGGACACTTGTCATCCCTACGTTAATCTTTAGAATATTTAAATTCAAATGGTTATTTTCCAAAGCTTTAAATTGATGTCCCCATGCATGTCTCACTCTACTAGTTTAATTTTGAAGCTTTATATATTGAGATAAAAAAGACATCAAGATATGAAATTTGTAGAGGATGATATAGGCATGAAATGCATCACGTTCATGTTATATTTTAGCTTGAGAGGCTTATTAAGTGAACTTATTAAATGCATAATCAAGTTGACCCATTCTTTTTATGTGACGTGTTATGATGGTTTGGTCTCTCTAGACTTATACAATTCTTTTTTTGATCATCCACTTCATCAAGAACTATATTCATCTTGATTAAATTGTGTTAGGAATTCTATAATTGATCCATCTAGGTTAGTATCCTATATGTGGGTCAAAATTGGCCAACACTACTTAATGTCTACCTACTTGGATATCATCACCAAGGGGGGAAATGACTTGGTTTTCTATCCATGGATAAACACATGGTTAATGGTATATATTTTCAAAGCACCCAAAACCTTTATCATTTCTATGTGTGAAGTGAAGGTTTAGGACCTAGTACAAATCCAATACCATTGCCATTATAGACCCCTTTTATCCTAAACATCTTAAAACCATCCATAGATTGATTTTTAGTTCCTTACTTTCATCCAACTTCCTATCACACTTAAATCATAATCTAATAATATATCATTCATGATGACCACTTAGTTAGCATTTAATTTCCATGTTGATTTCGTACTCTTTGCTCATTGTATGTTGTATTGCAAAAATTGCATTAGCCAGTGGTGATGCAAGGTTTTATTTTTTGTGCCTCAATTGGATCATCACCATTAACCTAATTGATTGTGTGTTTCTTATATTTATTAAATTAAAATTAAATTAAAATATTTTCCCCTTTTTTTAGTACACAATCATTTTTTCTCAACATAGTCTCTTATAGATTGTTTTCCCCTACCTATAGTATTAGGTCAACCATGTATCTATTTTTCCAGTTAGATAATATTACTAGGTTAACCTAGTCAACTTTTTACTCTTATCAAGAATTATTTTCCCTATTTTATAGTACTAGGTTGACCCAGTGGTCTTTATATTCTTACTATTTTATCTATCTATTTGACTTAGTTCTCTATTTCTCTTCCTTAGAATATTGTTTATTTCTCTCTAGTCATCATGAAGACCACATCAAAATATTCTTGGACAACTTGAATCCATTTAGATACTATATGGAATGTTCATTTCTTGTTCTCTTTTCATCCCAATATCACCCTCACTCTTGGATTACCTCTTCTCCTCCTTCATCTATAGCTTGTAACAAGGTGCAAATCACACATCAAGATGAAGTAGGTGGATCTGATCCTTTCTATAATTATCAAGGAAATTACTATCTTCAAACTCCTCAAAATAATGTGGGATAAATTTAAATAAATTTAATTAATAATCCCACTAATAATCCATCTTCTAATAACCCTCCCATTAATACCAATTTGGGGAGTGCTCCTACAAACAACCCACCAATTAATATGACTCAACTTCTTACACAAGTCATACAACAAATGAACATAATTCAAACTTATAACAACTCTCAAATGATACAACTACAATTAAATTTGATTAATATGTCTAATCAACCTCTGACTACCCATCCTCAAGCCAAACCTATTTATATTCCTCCACCTCTTAGAGATGCCTTAGGTAATGTTATTTCTCAACCTATAATGAATGAAAAAATGCTTCAAATTATTCAAAATGAGCTGTTAGCTCTGTTCATTATGTCCAATGATATTGGTAACATATTTACAACTATTAATTATGATGGGAATAAAGACCCTGCATCCTTTCTCAAAGCCTTTGACCATATTTACAAAGAGTAAATCTAAACTAATACTTTCACCACAACTAAAATATTAGTTAAAAGCTTCAATAGTGATGTATTAGAATTGTACAACCAATTTTTTCAACATTCCACTTGGAAAATTGAGGATTTAGTCAATCATTTAGTTAAAGAGTTTAAACATAATGATCTTCACAAAATTTTCTTAGACACTTCATCAATGTTAAGCAGTCTCCCACCAGATCATCTCATGATTTTATCAAATAATGGAAATATATAGCCCATAAAAATGATCACAACATGATTGATGATAATTTATTCAAATTATTCATAACTAATTTAAATCATTCTCTTTAATACAAGGTTCAAACTTTTTCTCCCCACACACTTGATGAAGATCTTAACCAAGCTAAATGTCAACACTTTTTGATGAATTAATTTGAACCTAATCCTAAAATCCTTAAAGGATATTTTCAAATTTCTACTAATGCCATCATTAATAATACTCCTCAAACCAAACTAGGAGTTTCCAAATTTGACATTGCTTCATCTTCTCACATATTATTCACTGTGAAGTAAATGAAACAATTTTTACAACATTCTAAACATTTCACTTATTCTAACAATCCTCTTAAGTGGTATGATCCCAATCAATTTTTTTAATTTCATGTTGACATTGGTCATACCCATGAATCCTATAGATGTATCACTAAATTTTTTATCTTTTATGCTTGGTAATTCTTCTAATAAGGAAGCCATGATAAACATTCATCATCAAGAGTACAACATTGATTCTCAAAAATGACAAGTTTCCAAATCTTCTACCTCGAATAACCAAAAATATTTTTCCACCACTAATAATCAACAAAATACCAAGGAAATTTGTGTTATTAATGTTGACTATAACCAATATTACGAAAATTCTTGATATGTTAACATTGCTAAGGACACTTATCATCACAAGATGACTCACAAATATATTATTTCCAAACCTAAAAAAACATCTTTAGAGGAACAAATTTTTAAAGATACTACAACCACAAATCTAGCTTCAAAATCCCATGAGGAACCATCTTCTTTTCAAATCCCCAACCACTTATATTCCTTCAAAATCTAACTTACCTGCTAAACATTGTGTTGGTTCTTCTTTTAAATCTCATTATAAATTTATTTAAGAACATAACTCTATCCCTTGAAATATTCCACTTATATAGCTGGTTTGTACTTCCCCTTCCCCTTATGATGGAAATTTCCTTGTGCAAAAATTATAAGAAATCAAAGATCCATCTCTTAAAGGTGAATAACCACCTTATATTTAACCTCAGCCTGCCAATGTATATACTATTGAAACTATTTATCCTTTTTTCAATAATTCTATTAAATTTCTTAAAGAGGACATGATTAATTATGAAATTATTTTTCATGTTGATGATCCACCACAATTCATTAAAATATCCATTAATACTACAATTACTCATAAATTTATGGTTGATTAAGGATCTTGTATTAATGTGACATATTTTGGCTTGTCTAACAACCTTGTTGTAACAAGGATCAGCTCAAACAAACTTGCCTTACCTATCATGGTTTTGATAAGACTAATCAAAATCCACTTGGTTATATTTCACTTCCCCTAATAATCAAACCTAAAACCATTTGAGTTAAGCTCATGGTCCTTGGTTTACCCTTAATCTTATAACATATTCCTTAGTCACCCATGGACTCATATAATGAGGGACACTACTTCTTTCGATAGCCAATGCATTAAATTATTACATAATGGAAAAATAGTATAAGCATGCGGTTGATCCCAACCCTTGGAGTATTCAAATTCTAAATCCAAAATCTCAATATTATATTCCTACCATTCCTAGGATTAATAATTCTCCTTTACTTGAGTTAATCAACATCAATCCTAATTTACAAGTCACTCTTGTTGATTCAAATGATGATGAACCTAATGATTTGCAACATACTTGTAATATTAACAAGCTACCTCTCTACATTTTAGAGTAGCTTCCTCCTTATTTATTACCTTGGGACCATACTATTCTACTTATTTATGAGATCACTAATTTTCCTCCTCCATGTAATGCTCATGAGCCTTATTTACTTAAAGTGGATAAAATATTTCAAGATCCTCTCATCATGTAATCATCTACATTCAATAATATTAGGATTTCACCTTCTAAAACTCCCATGAATCTCAAACATGTACAATTTATCGAACATATGATGGTAATTACATAATGGCCCAAGATCAATCTTGAGATTTGGATGTTGAACATTATCAAAAAACATTAGCTCAAATCCATGCTTTTAACTGGGATATTCATACCATTTATATGGATCATAAATTATATCCTAATGGCCATGTGCCTCATATTAATTATTCACTTGTTAATACTCCTTGGGTGGTAGAACAAATCATACTTTCTAAACATACAATAATTCCTTCATCTTCTATACCACCTAAAGATGTAATAATTACATATGATTATTCCCCCATAAAATCAATGAATGATACACTAATGTCATTTGATCCATATACTCCTACTCTTGAGATTACATCAGATGCAAAGGCCATAGATATCCATTAGATACATTATGAGTATGATATCCATGATAATAAAATTCTCAATATTGAAGTAGATATTGAGTATTATGGTCCTATTCTCACTTTGCCTAATGATGAAACTATTCTTGAAATACTTCATGCCCGAGAACTTCAACTTCATTGACAACATCAAAAACTTGGGAATTTAAAAACCAACACCACTTATTTTAAAAACATCATTACTATTATTGAACCTAAATTTATTCCAATTTATTCTTTACCTAATACACCATACCACTTTCAAGATGTCAATATTATGCTTATCGAATAAACTACTTGCATTGAATATGATACTTCATCATACCCTTGACTAATTATAGTTTCTCATGAACTCTCAGCTATTGAATATGATTATTTTAGTTTATTTTTTTTATAAATATCATGAAATATTCATCTGGTCCTATGAGGACATGCCTGGTATTCACCCTAGCATTATGGTGTGCAATAACATCACTTATCCTGATGCCAAACTTCTATGTCAAAAGTAATGGAAATTTCCACCTAAGGTTTCCATTTTATTTAACAAGTAATTATAAAGCTTGTTAGTGTTAAGTTTATCAAACTAATGGACTACTTTTAGTGAGTTTCTAATATATTTCTTGTTCACTAAAAGGTCACTATTGTCATTTGCATCTTCATTGATTTTAGTAATCTTAATCTCACCTATCCCAAGGACAATTTTCCTTTACCATCAATAGATGCCATTATTGATTCACAACTAGTTATGAAATATTATCTCTTATTGGTGGATTTTTTAGATGAAAAGCTTCAACACTATATGTTAGACCACTTATGTCATCATTCATTCTAACCACTTTCATCACTTCTTCTCCAAAGCCTTTCTTCTTGGAGAAATAATTAGAAAATGGGTGGTACTCTTCATGGAATTTGATTTCCACATTGTAACTCAAAAATATATCAAAGGATAGATCATATCTGATCAACTTGTCATAGCTCTTGTGCCCACTACCAATAACATTCAAGATAGTCTTCCTGATGATAATATTATCTATATTAAATATCTAAATAAAACTATTTATCTTAAATATTACTTCCATAACTTCACTACTAATCTTTAAGAAATTAATCTTAATGAATATGCTCTCTTCCCTGATACTACTAAACTAAAAGTAGTTATCAAAGAACTTCCTAAAATTAATGTTGATTTACACAAGGATACTTGGACCCTTCACTTCAATGGTGATAAATGCCTTCAAGGATCTGGGGTAGGTTGCATTCTTACAAGTACTCTTGTAAAATTAGAACCTTTAGCTTTTTGCATAACATTTAATGTCACTAACAATATGGCAAAATACAAAGATCTAATCCTAGGCATGAGAGTTGTTCTTGATTTAGATGTCCAATAACTACATGCTTTAGGTGATTATCATCTAATTTACTACCAATTCAATGGTTATTATCGATGCAAAAGAGAGAACCTCATCTCTTATCATCAAATTAAAATTAATCTCACCAAATACTTCATTTGTTTCACTATTGAGCCTATCCCTTGAGATCAAAATTGTATTATTGATTCCCTTGCTTCTTCAGCATCTCTTTTTCATCCCCACCAAATTATTTTAGATCCCACTTTTATTATAAAGATAATAAAATCTTCATCTTCTAATCAAACACAATATTCTCTTATCTTTCATATTGAGGCTATCACCATTCTACAAAGCCCATGGTATAAAGACATCATTCAATTTCTAGAACACCAAACTTATCCCCCCAACTTAGACTCCCATGAAAAGACTCACATTTGTAAAGTAGAGTTTAAGTATGTATCTTTATATAACTTCCTTTATTATCAAAATACTAAATTTACCTTACTCTATTGTGTTATTCAAAATCATGTTCTTGCTCTCATTAAATAAATACATGGGGTCAGTTGTGGTGGCCACTATAGCACACATGCTGCTTTCTAAAAATGCTTACATATGGGATACTTTTGGCTTACTCTTGAAAATAATTATATTGAATGTTCTAAAAATTTTACTCCTTTACAAATTCATGATGATCTAATTCACTCACCTATATTTGAGTTTCAAACTATTGAATCTCCCTAGCCATTCTCCATGTGGGGATTAGATCTCATAAGCAAACTTCCTTGATCTTAAGATGGGCATGTATTTATCATCATAACTATAAAATATTTTACCAAATGGTTTGAATTTATTCCCCTTGTCAATGTCACGAACACTACCATTTCAAAATTTATTCTCAATAAAATCATTTTCCACTTTGATGTCCCTCATACTATCATTACAGATAATAGTGGTAATTTCAAAAATAAATATGTCAAATAGATATATGTCAAAATTAAGATCAATCACAAATTTTCCACACTTTATAATCCATAATGTAATGGTCAAGCTGAGGTGACAAAGACAATTATTAATAAAATTATCCAAAATATAATTTGTGAAACCTACATGAATTGACACCTTCACCTCTATCCTATTTTTTGGGCATATCAGACTAGCATACATACTACCACTAGGGCAACATCATTGCCTCTAGTCAATGGTTCTAAGTTAATCTTACCATTAGAATTTGAGCTTCCATCTCTCCATATATCTCTTCATGGTATAATACCCAATGAAGAATTGTGTGAAGGTTGCATTCATACCCTTGATCTCCTTGATGAACATCATCTTTTTGATTTACAACATAATCGCTAATACAAGGCACATATTTCCAAATAACATAACAAACATGTTAAAATTTTCATGTTTAATTTTGGTTATCTTGTCCTTAAATTAGACTAAACTTATGAAAAATAAGGTAAATATGCCCAAAACTAGTGGGGTCCCTATTTAGTTAAAGATATTCTTGGTCCAAGTACCTATCACCTTCAAACCAATGAAGGACATATTTTCAAAGAGCCCACAAATGTGCCATTTATCAAAAAGTATTTTGCCTAATCTTTCCATTCTTTTCATGCTTTCTATATGATATATAT
This sequence comes from Torreya grandis, assembly GCA_037957365.1. Classification (NCBI taxonomy): domain Eukaryota; kingdom Viridiplantae; phylum Streptophyta; class Pinopsida; order Cupressales; family Taxaceae; genus Torreya; species Torreya grandis. The sequence goes on from JARHVA010006867.1 coordinate 675,361, forward strand.
CTAATACTTTTTATAGGATATCTACATAGGTCTCACTCTCTGTACTAATTATATCTTTTTAAAAACCTTAGTCCTTCCTCTTAGTCTTTTGGTTTCCCTTTTTCTCATGATTTGCATTCTAAAGGACCTAGTCTTCCTCATGACATACTTTTATCCTCTTTTTTATCATAATTTTTACACACTTTTTGACACCCCTTAGGTCTTTATTTATGAGTTACATTGTAATACCATGGATAGGATCCAATCTTCCTGACAAATACCATTTTTTATTATCCCATTTATTTTTATAATAATTTCAGGCACCCTCGTGGGTTTCTCTTTTATGAGTTATGTAATATCATGGATAGGAATTGTCCCTCCTCATAAAATAACCATTTCGTCATTTCTTTTTTTATAATGTGTTTAACACTAGTTATGAGTTCTTGATCCTTTATTCTTAGCTTTTCTATCATTTCATCCCTTTTTCAACCATTTTTCACATTTTTGGTGATTTTAAGTAATTAAAATTGTTCCATGTGTCATTCCTCTTGATTTCCTTTCCTTTCATTCCACATTGGATAAAACAAGGTTGAATTCAAGATAAAAATTTTATTGCACCTAGATTTATGAGAATCTTATACACCATGCTCTCTAAAATTATCTTTCCTAGCAACCATGTCCCAAGTATTCAAATGAAAGTCATTTTTAGCACCCATGTTTTGTTTTGAAAATATGTATGGAGGAGTAATAAAAAAATATATAGAGAAAGTTAAAATCCAAATCATTTGAAACAAAAGGCAATGATATAGACAAGGAAACATACAAATCTCAAATGTCAAATTCACACTAAAATACATGATTACAAGCACATATCCTATATCTAATCAAAGCTCAAACTCCATAGTTTTCCTCACACTAGAACTAAGGTCCATTGGGGTGTAATAATGTAGTAGATTGGAATAAGAGAATTCAAAAAACTCTATGGTGCTACCTACTTTCTCACACAAATACCCAATCTTTATAATAGTCTGACAACTCTATAAATGATCCTAAGGAATGGGGAACACATTGTGGTAAGATAGGTCCATTTTAATTTTAATTCATATAGACTTAATGGGATGATCTACATACTACATTTATTGACCTAATACTTGTGTGTCTAAGAGATGTTCTTCAATGTCCTTAAGGTTGACTGTCCTCTTATTTTGAAAAACCTAATTTGATTTTCTTGACTTCGATAAATAATTCCTCTACCTTGGGTTTTCCTTCATCCTCCCCTACCCATTTAATTTTTCCCCTTAATAGGTAAATTGTGATTATAAATTTATTTTCCCTCTTCTCTACTTCCTTCTTCTTCACATCTTAAAAAAAATGTTATCACTACTTTGTTTTAGTTTTATCTATCCTTAGAGTAAAATAGTATGCTTGAGAAACTATGGATTTATTTATTTACACCAAGGATCTATATTTATAGTCTTGGTTTGCTTTATTTATACCATTTATCATTGTTTTACTACCCTCTTTGTAGACACCTGAGTCCATTTCTACTTTCATATACTTTTTCCATTGTTAAGTGAGGTTGGCTTATTCATTTTCACTCATCAATGTTGTTTTCCATTTTATGCACCCATTTTGCATTGGTGTTTGAGTAAGGATTGTTACTTCTCACTAATTAATGTTGTTTTACCATTTTTTCTTGCCTATATTTATTTAAGTAAGGCCTATTACTACTTTTAAATTTATGTCTGATTACAACGTATTTGACATGTAGTGAGTTTGCCTTTCTTACTTTAGGTTTACTTGCTTGAGTTTTTTGGTCTTTAGTAGCCTTGGATTTTTGGTTATCTAATTTACTCTAAAATTAACTTGGTATTTTGGTCTAACATAACACTTATCACCCTAACTTGCTAAATTTCTAACTACATCCTATCCACATAGTACCAATTATCTTGGCTTTTTTGCATTTTTTTTTTGCTCTTTATTTTTGCATTCTTGGGCTTGTTAAAAGAAGTCTCTACACCCTCCACGTTAAAAATTACAAACACAACAAACAACCATATAGTGATAAAGGTAAGTCAAGATACACACCACATTTAATTTTTCAATTATTTTCTTTTTTTCATTTACAATTAGTTATTTTTTCTTTAAAATACTAAATTTTTTTTAATCCTTAGTATTGTGTGTTACTATGTTCTTTCTCAAAGCACCATCACTCGTTTCACTTGAGTGATACATGATGAGATTCAAGTGGGGCATGTGTACACACATAATATTTTCAAATTTGATCAAATACTATTTATTTATATCTTCCATTAACCCATCAAATCTCAATCTCTCTAAGTACACCACTTAAGGGGTGCACTAGGAATGTGGTTGGTATAACATTGGTGCTTTATAGGATTGTTATCCCTTATTGCCACTTATTACCAACTTAACTAGCTCCTAAAACCATTCCCTAAGATATTACTCCTCTTTTTCATACTCCTCTAGTCATTTCCTACTTTTCATCCCTCTTTTCCTCACCTAAATCCCATTTTGACTATTTATAGTACTAGATTGATTGGGTTGACCCTATACTCTTATGGGTGAAATTCATTTAGGGTCTTGGTTGGCTCTTAGCCAACCTATCCTGTGACCTAATGAATTTATGTCTATAATAATACTAGGTCGATTGGGTTGGTCCTATTGGATAGAAATTTTTGAAGGGATTAGGGTTAAATATACCTATATATACAAGTTTATTTCATCATTATTTAAAAATGATCAAGAGTTATTATTTCCTTGCACTTCTTTACAATTTTCTCTTCCACCATTCTGCTTAACAAGTCTTAGCTTAGTGTTTTTACATTGAGAATCTAGTCTTGTGGATAAGTCTTCAATATTTTGGCCTTTCTTAGTGATCCTTATAAACCATACAAAAATCTTGTGAAGCCACTTTGGCTGGAAAAAATATTGAGTCTCAATGGGTTTATATTTCATGTAATTATTCTCTAACTTTTCTCATCTTTTTAGTAGATAGAAGTAGTATAAGTATTACATTAGAATAATATTACTCTTATTATATATGTATTAGGGTCTTACTCATACATATCTCAAATGAGATTCTCTTACTCATGTTTATTTGTTTACTAACCTCCATATTGTGTCACAAGCTTTGGTGAGCACTATATTAAATTTCTTTAATTTAGTTGTTATTAGTTTAGTGAATATGAAAACATAAGGATTAGTTAGGGTTACTACATGATTTTTCTTGCTTGAAATCTTTTGAACCCTCCAAGTATTATTTATTATGATAAGAGATCCCTTAATTGGGTCTAGTGGATCCCCATATTGGTCATGTTCTTGATTATCTAATATATTCTAAATAAGAAGTGTAAGTATGATCTACCTTCTCTAAGTTAGGATTGATTTATAGGCATGACACATTTATGATTGCATATGGTATGCATATAATCATAGTGTACTACCTCTGAGGTTTTATGACTTAATTTAATAGTTAACATATACCATAATTATAAGCACACATCACCTATATACAAATATATGTTATATATGTGTATGGGTACATAATTCCTTCATATAGATATATTCCATATATATGTACAAGTACTTATTAGATACATACATAATATGTACTACATACAAGTATTTATTCACATATATAAATACTATTCTATTAAAACTAACAATAGTTTTTTAATTTTACATTATGAACTACATATGATTTGAACAAACCATTAATAATTTACCTTTTCATAAATTAACATTAAAGATCAATCATAATATTTATACTTTTTCTAACCCCTATTCTCATTTTTCTTATTTTAATTTATAAGTCATAATCCATTTTTTATGAGAAAACTATTCAAAGTTTGTTTACCCTATTTTCCCCTAGTTCAAGTCATTATGCTAGATATATTATTTTGATATGTTTTATCAAAAATGTTTTATAATCAATTCACAACTCAAATATATATTTCACCCCTTCTACTTACTTTAGGATTATATTTTACCCAAGTTTTGCTAGCATTATTTAAAATCAATTCAACAACCAGCTCATAATTATTATGAACCATATAACAACCAATCTATTACATAACCTACATAATTATTTAACCTTACTATAGTCTATGCATAGTTTTTAAACAATATCTCATGAATTATTCATTGTTTGACTCTATTGACTATTTATTTTTATTAAGAACTCATACACTTAAATATTTCATGATACGTTACAAGTTTTATAACATGGCTTATACTTGATACCCAATCCACATAAAAAATATAAAATATACATTAATGATATTTATATATGTATATATGGGATTTATAGTGAAACATACATCCATTTCAACATTATCATCCACTACGTGAACACGTTATCAAATATAAAAATAGTTATAACAATCAAATAATATAATATAACTCTCTATAATATGATATTTAATGTTGATATAGGACTTAACCACTCACTATACCCACTCTAAGATAGATCTATTTTATCCACCAACCCAAACATAAATAATTTACATGGATTTATCTTACCATCATATGATTTATAAGAATATTTTGACAAGCCTTTTACATATGCTCAGAGTTTTTGAAACAAAAATATATAGTTTATTCCTATAGAGTAAAACCCATTCTAAACTTCATAACAGGTATACAAATAATTTCAATACTGACATGTTCATTAAAAAACATACTTAGACCTAGTATTTTACCTTAGGAAAATCAAAACATACTCAATGTCTGGTGTAATACATGTGCTTAATGTTTTGACATAAACATTACCATATATAAGTGATAAGGGTTTTGAAATAATAATACATAGTCAACCTACTCATTAAAACCTAAATGTTGAAGCTATATAATATATTAGCTTCAAGGTATAGTAATCACATTAGAATCATAAATCCATTTAATTGTAACAATTTACACATATAGTCCTAGTGTTCAATTTAAAAAGATTCAGGGGATATAGATTTAGTTATTTGGATGGCTGAGCTAACCATTAGGATAAATATATATCTTTTAATATAATGCAATAAATTTACCAAAAACCCTCATAAGAGATATTTATACATAGAATTTCTAATTTTAAATAATAATGAAATAACTTCACTAACCTCACAATAGCTTCCAGGTTGAAAATTCTTGAACGAAAATAATTTAGCACTTCTTCTCTATGTTCCCCCTTTTATTATCCTATTTATGTCCCTTACACTTCTCTCTATCTCCACTTACCATTATTTATCCATTGACCTTTATCATACATGCAATGTGTGCAATTGTAGCATCAAACTCACAGTTTACCAGAGTTCCCTCATGCAAAAACCCCATTATTCACCAAATTATGTATTAATCTAGGTTAATTCTATTTTTTAAAAACAATAAACCCATAATTATCTCAAATTTTCCCCAAAACCATTTAATAATTAATTTAATCCTTGTATTACTACATGGTGTTTTTTAATTTAAATTCCCATGTATTAACTTTACAAAGTCCACATACAAAATCAGTGCCAATGATGTTGATTAATCATAAGTATATAAAACTAAATAAATCACAACTTATATAATAATTCTAATGTATTTAACCCCAATATTTAAGGTTAGTTCACATGATACCTCAGGTATCTATTACATCAACTTATCAAGGATCAACGTCAACATGACTTTAAATAACAAAGTAACTAGTGTAAATTCAATAACAAGGTTTATGATTGTAATATCAAATAAAACAACTATTATACTAATATAAAACATAAAAATATTGTAACACCATAGTTTTTTGTTATTAAAACTCTTTATAGACTATCCTAAATGTCTTTAACTATCTTAAATATATGAAGGCATTTAGTTGAAATAATGATATTTCTTGAATATCATTATAACCAACTATTGTATAGGACATTTTAAAGACACTCCGATTAGTCTTTAGGTAGTAGATGATAAATATTAATCAAATATATTTACTTACTCATTAAAAAAAAACCATCTATAATCATGAATACAATAACATGACATGATAAAAATAGAAGCATTATGCACTCAATCTATGTGCTAAAGCCTTAATGTAATCACACAATTTGATCTACATAAGCATTAAACTATAACTAGATCATAACTAACACACATAATAAATAATCTAAATATACATAAAATAAAAAACACAATATAATTAACTATTCAAGTAATGCATATAAAGAATGCTAACTATTATGGTGTGTGTGTGTGGGTTTCTAATTGTTCCTATGTCATCCCCCAAACCTCCATTTATGTAATCCTATTTGATTATGCTCTCCCTCCATCATGATCTGAGGGATGTATATATCCTGCATCCAACTTGAAACAAATAATGCAGTTATCCCATAATATCATTATATAACCATAAAATATTACTATAAAAACTAACAACATGATCATAATGTAAAGGATATACAAATACAACTAACTCATATCAATTTAATCATGTAATCTAAGTAACATGAAACTATCCCATAAAAACTTAAGACTTACAACTTAATTAGATAATATTTAATCAATTTAATAACCAAATAATGCATGCATAATTAGGTAAATCTATTTAGAGATAAATCGGGATGTGATACTTTAACTCTAAAATTATATATAATCAATTTATTAAGGTTTTTAGCATTACAACTTTCTACCATTTTATGAATAGATAATAGATGAGGTTTTCTTGAATAGTTCTCAAAAGTATAAATATGCATGTAAACCCATGATGCAGTGTTAAATTTTGTGACCTCGTCAATGGAAAGTGAGATAAACAATTAATTTTGAACTTTTTATTTTAAATCCTTGTTCTCAACCATTGCTAGACATTTTTCCATTTCTCAAACATTGTCATCTAACCAATGTGATTACAAAATATCAAGAAACCCATTAGATTGAAATAAAATGTTATAATAAAAAATAGGTCTTCCCTTTTTTAAAACATGGTATACATTAGATAAATATAAATATTTCACCTTTAGATTGGACTTCATAATTTTTCTGAATTGAGATTTGATTATTCCACATTTCTCAACCATATGTTTTTGATTTTTTTGATAATTATCATACTCACATGCATATCTTACATGCATGCATTCTTCTACAGTTTTCATTCTATGTTCTTATTGTCTTTCCATATGTGTGTTTCACTGACACATATTTATCTACAATGTTTCTCAATTATGTCCAACTTAAGTTGTATTATGTGTTCCTTCCTTACTTTCCAACTACATATTATACATATACATTCTGTTGGAGTATCATTATAATTTTATTTCTCTATGAGTTCAATGAAGGGATATTTTACTACCTAGTCAACCTTAAAAGACCTTCTAATTGTCCATTTGCTTCTCTTCCTTCCTAGACATTTTAGAGTGTAATTTTCAAATGAATTATGCATTTGATGAGAATTAGAAATATCTCTAGTATTTTAATTTCATGACCATTCTCATTCAGAGGTAAAGGATCATCTTCAAGTGGTGGAATACCATAAATAGTAAAATCCTTAAGTGGTGACATGTTATTATGATTAATTATTTCTTATGAAATATAATCATTATCAATGGGTATTTTTACATGCAATAAGGTTTTGATGTTAATCCTGATAGTTAAAATAAAATTTATTATAATTTTCAATCAATATTTTCTTAATAAGTACCTATATTTTAAGTGCATGCTAGTTACATGAGACTTTTTTGGCTATCTAAAGCAATATAATATGATTTATTTATTTTTATAATTTACATGTCATTTTACTATTACCACCAAATGCCAATTTATAACTAAAAAATGGTAAGAAATTATGATACCAAACTATAATAAGCAATGTACTTAGATGGTTATTAGTGTCAATCTAGGTTGAGTGATACATCCAAATGGTTTCAACATGATGAAAATGATTAGTTTTTGGAGGTATGTAATCAGTCAGTATCAAGAAGTATGTAACCAATTAATGGAAGTAAAAATACAACTAGCTGATTTCACCATGGTAGTAAGGTTGTAATTGATCAGTAGTAGGAAGGATGAAACCAATTTGTTTTTTAATTTTCATAGCTAATGTTGCTCAGTATATCAGTTATGTAAAAATTATAACTATATGGTTGATAATATGGTGTAGCTAAATGGTTTCCTTTGTCTATTAGTTTCTTATTTGATATCTTCAAATGGTTGCCTTTACCAAAAGAATGAGAATTAGATGGTTACCCATGGTGTTGAAATCATATTTACTATATATAAGGTGAATTAGATGGTTACCCATAGAATTATTATATATTTTTGGTGAGATAACCCATAAAATAACTTACATTCCAATATTTTAGGTGACCAGTCCTATGTACTAGCCCTCTAAAATCACCAAAACAAAATTTCCAAAAACTAAATATTCATGAATTAATGAATATTCACCAAATTTACCCTAGGTGGATTCATACCTATTAGTGGTTGTAATTATCTTATTTTCACTTCTATCTTCACCATATCACTATAGGGTAATTTTTTCCTAGAATGTCCTTGCACACAATAAGTTTTGCACCAAATTCTTTCTTGTAGTGGCATGCGCTTACTTTGTAGTATCATGTATTCATTTCCCTACATCTATATCTTTTTTTAACCTTAATTATTCCAAATATAATTCTAATATTTCAACATTGTATTTTAATTAGTTATTGATATCTCATCTCCAATATTAAGCTTCTAATCATGACACCATTTTCAATGTTTCTACAAATGTGTTAAACTTTTTCTCATCCATACTAGCTCTAAGGAATGGTATTAATACAAATATAAACAAATTTATTCTATATTTATCATTTAGAAGCTTATCTCATTTACATACTATGGATTTAAACCATTGATCATAATATTTTATAGTTTCCTTCTCCTTTTGTATCAACTCTCTCAATATGATGACACTTCCTGTCGGTATGTCTAAATAATTAAAATCACCTTTAATATATTTTTAATAGCATCCCATGTAGTGGCATGTACAAATTAATTCTTGACATACCATTTAATTATAACATCCATTAATTTTCAAACAAAACAAATAGTATCATGTTTTGTCAATAATATTATGATTCCTCTAGTATGAGTTCAATATGAAAAAATGTTCATCTACATCTATTGTGTTTTTTATAAACATTGGTATCTTCATCCTATTTTGGATCATTTTAGTGATCTTAGGTTGTTGAGGAATATTTTTTCTATGATTTATACTACTATTCACCTAATTACATGATGTACTTTCTCATGTATTACTATGAAAATTTTCTTGTCATTTATCTTTCTATTGTCTAGCCAAATTCTATTTAGAAGTATATTCTTATTAACATTTTCACCTAGTTATTTAAAATTTCCCTTAATTTCTCAATCTCTTCCTTATTAATTTGGTATCTATTTTCTACTTCTTCTCTAATAAATATATCTCTTTGTCAAAAGGATGGATTTACACATCTATTATAAATCGACGTGGGGGATGGTGACTAGTCCAAAGGGTTATTTTTCTATTGGGACCTCCTAGAGTTGGGGTTTAAGGGGGTCACATCACTTCAAATATCTTAGTTAACATCTTATATATTTAACTAAAATTCTTCACTAATGTTTTCATCAACTAATATTCATTGTATTAAATTATCTTCTTCCATTTCTCTATGTTTTATTTTGATAGTATGAATATTAACATTTATGTCATAATCACCTTTTTATTTAAGGTTCACATATATTTGTTATTCTATATTATCTATAAATCATTCCTCCTAAGTACTTATTATCACACTTCATTATATGGGAAAAAAATTCTTCATTTGGTTATATTATGTAGTTAACATATCATATCTTAATAATATTCTCTTCACTTCTTCTTCTAATACTCTCTAGGCCTAATTTACTATGGGCCAAAAAACTTGTTATTAGTTGGTCTTCCACACCCAAGGTTTTGAATAGTTTGGGTGTTCCCAATAATGAATTAAATATATTAATCTTTATTGCATGTTGTCCATAATTTTTTATGGTGTGGTATATACTAATAAATTTTGTATATTTCTCTCATTATCTTAATATGTGCTTTCTCATTTTGTGAAAACAAACCCATTCATTTAGGGCATGGAGGGATATCATTAATATTTTTGATATTAGGGTTTTCATTAGTATAACTCAAGTTAATCTAATTTTCCATATTAATTATTTAAAACATTATTTATTCCCTTTACTTATTTTGTATCTCTTTCTTAATTTATGTCTAAATTCTCTCACCATCTAATTATTGATCTCTTCATTCACCATTTTATATTAACTATATTTAATTTATTCTCTTACTACAATAGTATTCTCTTTAAATAAATTACTTTTAATTAATACTTAGTTTTATATCCCCATACATCTTTTTTAACCTCCCCCAATTTTTTAGACCAAATATTTCACGTGGTCACATCTATTTAAGATTCCCTTAGTTATGTGCACTATCCCTTAGGTGTTTGTCCCATCAAGAAACTATTTGCCTTATTTTATTAGTCATTGATACAAAAAAATCTTGTAGATGAGGAGTGGTAATCATTTAATGAAAATTACCTTAACCATTCAAAAAATTCAACTTTCTTAGCATCCAAACTCATCCAACCATGTATATCCTAAATTATGATGAATGAATCGAGGGTAGTCTCAAATGAATAATCAATATCCCCAATTATGGGTGTATTAAGGTGTTAAAGAGAATCAATATTTTTCATAGTCTACTCAATATTTATTTTATTGTGAATTGGGTAGCCTTACACAGGTTTGGATTTCCATAGTATCCAAGGTAAAAAAATTATGTAACTGTAACCCATAATTATTCTTCATACAGTGTAAATAATAATGCCTTTATTTTTGGTAATATTTTGCCTATGATTTTAAATTATCGGTGAAAAATAGTTTTTCTCCCACCACTCTTTTATTTATTTTCACTCAGGATTTCATAACTTCAAATGATATTTCCCCCTATACATTAGTCAAATAGAGACCATATGACACCACCAAATGTTGAGATAAAATATGAAGTTATTGGATATAGATAACTTATGTTGATAAAGTTTACGTTTAGTTAGAATAATTTAACACAAGATTTAGTATTGATTATAATCCTTAACATTCACTTAAAAATAAGTAGTGCCTATATTAATAGTAAATCACATGGTACACTGTACATAGTAATTCCTACTCAAATTTATCTTTATATATATATATATATATATATATATATATATATATAGATATATATATATATATATATATATATATATGTATATATATATATATTTATATATATGTATATATATATATATGTATATATATATATATATGTATATATACATATATATGTATATATATATATGTATATATACATATATATATATATACATATATCTATGTATATATAAACATATACATATATATATGTGTGTGTGTGTGTATATATATATATATGTATATATATATATATGTATGTATATATATATATATATATGTATATATATATATGTGTGTGTTTGTGTGTGTGTATATATATATATATATATATATATATATATATATATATATATATATATATATATATATATATATATATATATATATATATTATAAATACAATGTTTATATATCTCTTTACACTATACAACCTTAATAATTTACATAGTTTACTCTATTATGTAACCCATTATAATTACTCTTTATATTTTATCTCTTCTACACTATGCTATTATATTGTAATGTTATGGTATAAATTTGACTCAATATAAAAAAACTCAATGTACATGTCTATGTGAGACATGTCCTTTCTCTAATCCCCTCACCTTTTATTTCTAAAAAGCATTATTAGTTACTTCAACACCCAATTGTTAAAATATTTTACCTTTTCAGACCTTAGAAGTATCATATTACTGTGTTAAATAAATAAACTCTATGATGTTTGTAGTTTGATCATTTGGTTGATAGATAATCTTGACAATAGTATGCATATTCAATCTGAAGCACCTAGAGTTTGTGATTTTTAATCCCTATAATATCAAATAATCCTTATGATAAAGTTAATATAATAGTTTAAAATAACTTGAGTTCAAATATCACATCATTGGAAAATAATATTACACACCTACATAATCCAAAATATACTATTTTTAATAATATGCTTTTATCTTCATCTAAAAATGTTATACCCAAAATGGTTTCATATCCAAATGAAAATATATAACATAATACATTTAAAACAAGTGATTAAAACAATATACCAAAAGATAATAAAATTTCAAGTGGAATTATAAGATAAATTATTCAAAACATAGTGATTTAAATACCTCGTATACATCCTATAAGGAGATCCAAATAATATTATATATATCATAGAATGCACACATATCATATGGTTTGTTATTTCTCATAGAAGAATAGATAAAAATTCTCAAAGATAGTGGTGATCATATAGATAAATCAATCAAGTAACCCACTCACATTATGGATACATATCCTAAATAACAACTTTAAAAAAGAAAAAATATGGGTACTAAATGAAAGTTTAGAGAAAATATAATTTCAAATGTAAAATCTAGACTAATAAAAGATTAAAACTTCAAAACTAGAACAAGCAATGTTACAACAAGTAGAAGAAGTCAATGTATGAATTAAATATTTTTATAGTGTTTAATAAATGATACATGACTCTTCTATAGTCCATAATTAGATGTAAACTTCTAAAAATAATGAAATTACTCAATAAAATCAAACTTTCAAGAAGGAAACTCCACTCTATAAAAATATGAATTTTTGATATATAAATACTCAAAGTGGCATATCATAAGTTCATGAACAACATAATAGTTACACATCTCCTAAAATAATTATTACATTGATGATTATTATCCTAATAATACATAATATTGGTATGATCTTGACAATACTGATTAGGAAGCATATGAATATGACACACATGATACATGTCCGTCACAGAGGCATCCCTTTGATGAGCTCCTTATATTGTTTTATCCCTTCTAATTGTACATATCTTCTTTTTTTATATTTTTGAACATTCTAAAAAATCAATAAAATACAAAAACATTAAAATTATTTAAAAATACAAAAAAAATTGAACATTCCCATGTTTACTAGCTTCATGGAACCTATGTTTTTTGTTAGTAGATAACATATCATTTCATTTTTTAACATACATGTTTCATACATATTTAAGTGTGATACATTCATACCATATACACATGATATATGAACATATATACATTTCATGTTGGGTTCACCAAATGTATAACCCTTTTTATAAATATGATGTCTAGTGTTAATGGGGTAGAATAATCTACACATAAGGATTATAGAACTATTTTAGAATAGGCTAATTAATTTATAACTTAGATGAATGGATATGATAAACTAAAATACATATATGTTATAAATATAGAATGTAAAAAAATTTAAGGATGTTTTATTTATTGTAATGTAATGGAGAAATGATGCCTAGCTATATTTATAATGTGCATGTAGATATCAGTTATACACATGTAGAAGTGTGAAGGATCAAGATTTTTAAATAGTATTCAAATTTTGTAAATTACTTTTTTGAATTCGTAGACACCACCATCGATACTACTATCCATTATATGATACTTTTGTCCCATATTAAATATGTGTTGGAATATAATGCGATCAACTTCATTATTTTGTGTTTTATATTTTGTTGTTGATGTATTCAGATATAAAACATAGATTACATATATTTACTTATGGATCAAACCCAAAATATTCACCCTTGTTTACCCTTGGTATGTGTTTTAGCAGAAATGGGTTAGTGGGATCCTAGTGTAGATATAACCTCAAAGATCATCTGCCAATGAGTAGTACTTACATATCCAACACTCCAAATAGGCCTTTAAACTTATGTAGTTCTGCCTTATGTGTAAAAGTGTGTGCGAATAATGGTGTAATATGATATATGTAGATGCATTAAATTATATATCATGTAACTTGATGAATAACACTCATTATCTACTCTTTGGATATTTTAGACATTTTATATGACTTCCCTTATGAATGATAAATAACTAGGGTTGAATAGGGTAGACTAACGTAGTTGTGTCATAGATTGAATGATCCTTGGTAGGTTTTTTATTGGTATTTTATATATTAATAATGATAAATATTCTACTTATATTTATATCACAACTTTTGGAAATAAATAAAGAGATGGTTGAATAAGATAAATAGGTTGACCTATAGATTTTGAATAATTTTCAATTTAGATGAATTTAAGTGATTGGACACTATATAAGAATTTATACAATTATCTTGATTCCAATGTCCCTATATGGCTGGTAGTGTCTATAAGGGTAGAAAAAAGGTATGGATCTATAATTGATAGTGATGTGTGTGTGTGTGTGTGTGTGTGTGTGTGTGTGTGTGTGTGTGTGTGTGTGTGTGTGTGTGTGTGTGTGTGTGTGTGTGTCTATATATATATATATATATATATATATATATATATATATATATATATATATATATATATATATATATTTATCTTTCTATAGTCTATAGGTTGTCTAGGTAATAAAAATGATATGGTTAAGACAATAAGACAACCATTTAGGCACAATGATATTGTGAATGCAATCCTTTTATCACTGGTAAGGTCCATAACTAAAGGGTGTATCCATGATTGGTATTTGTCAAATGAACAAGATTGAGATTATATAAATACTTAGTTTTAATATCTAGATCCCCCCATTAATATAGTAATGCATAAGGATGAAATTAATAGGTTAATAGAAATAAATCTAACATGGGTGTGTATAACACACCTTGCCTTTGATTGACACCCATTTGAGTTTGATTTAGACATGCCATAAACACATTATATATGCAAATATAGATGTTGGACCTCTCCTTTAACTATGTCATATAATATGTTGGGGAAAAATACTTTGTTAATCATGGTTGATATATAGGGTATATATCCTTTATGATCATTTATAATTTATCATGTTTCAGCTTATATACTAATAATTACACATGTCTATATCCATGCTAATATCTTTAACAATATACTTTATATGTTATATTAAATGACAATTTTTACTAACACATATATGTATGTACCAGTATGATATGTTTATGTTTATTTCTTATGTTTCATTTATTTGTATTTTCACTTCCTTGATTGTTTTTTTATGATTTATATTATCTTGCTTGTGGAACATTTGAATATGTTTCTTTCATGTTAGCCCTTATGCTATTGTATGTTTTTGGGACATTTGAATATGCCATTTTGTGTTTATTGAGCATTTATAAATGTCATTTCCTTTCAATTGTATAAAATTTGAATATGACTCTTGTATAATATATCCTTATACTATTATTTTGCATTATACTGATTTCTCTTGTGTGTGTCATTTATTATTCATTAATCTTGTATTTTTAATTTCTATATGTTGCCATGATTTATAGCATGCATCTTGGGGCTTTATGTGATCACATACTATGCACTTCATTCATATATCTACATATATATGTTACTCCTATATCCTTCATGTTTGATACATATATGATATGGTTATATTATTACTTTTGAAGTAATAGAACTATCAGATTCTATTTCCTTCACCTTAAAAGGAAGGAATATCATTGGGATCATACAGAAAGGCAAAACCTCCACATTTACATAGTTTCCATATTTTAGCCAGGGTATGTTATTAATACATTATCTCCACACTTACCTAGTTCCAAATATATCTATATTTCACCAAGGTCATTTCATAAATACATAACTTCCATACTTACATAATCTCTAGTACAGTTACATGATTCAGATATATAATTTGGTCATAATCCTATACCTTGCCCTAAATTTTCAAAATATTTAGATCATATATTTTATATTTTTTAGGCATATCCTTTATCTTAAGACATATTAGATGTATACATGCCATGATATTACACCAACAAATTCAAATTTTAACAATTATATCTCCATATTACTATCACTAGCAAGCATTATTTAACACTATGAAGTACTGGTATGGAACCTTTCTTATCTATATTAGTTGGTTCTATTTATATGTTGAATTTATTATATCATTAAACATCTCACATTTTATAGGTTGGTTTGATTAAATCACTGGCCCTCAAATTGTAGCTGAGATTTAATGATCTTAGTGGTCACACCATAACTCATCCTTACATTAGATTGAGGGAATATACCTTAAAATATCCTTCTTAAAATATTTAGCGTTCAAGTTTAAACCTCTCTCAACTCTGATGCCTCATAGGGAAGCATATTTAGTAAGTTAAACTACAAAGGGGAAACATGGTTTCATCAACACATAGGTGTATTCCTTCCCTAATTTATTTCTTTTCAATCATTTTCATTATTTCAAATTTCATATTTTATGCACTAATTTATATTGTAACATTCTCTTGGTTATATGAAATACACTAATAAAAAACTCAAATTAGGCTCAAGTAAAAGGACACACACATGTGTTGATTTATTTCTTTTAACCTAGTAATTTAATCCTTATGCATTTATAGATTAAAGGTGGGGGGATGTATATACTAAAATTTAATATTTATCTTATACATTTGAAAAATTCCAATCAAGGCTCTACCCTTTATATCCTCCATTAGCAAAAGGATTGTAATTCTCCATATCATTATGATTAATTTCTTATCTTATAGTCTAACCCATATCATTTTCATGACCTAGACAACTTATACACTAAAAAGTCTCAAAAATTGATATATATATATATATATATATATATATATATATATATATATATATATAAGTCATTATATCTTTCATATGTGTAAATATTTTCAATAATTTTGGACATTGGTGACTATAGAGGGACACTAGTGTCCATATCCGTATATAGTGTCTAGTCACCTAAAGTCATCCAAAATAAAAATTATTTAAAATATATGGGTTAACCCATTTATATTATTAAACCATACCATGAGATATTTTCAAAAGGTGTGGTATAAATAAATGAATAATACTTCTCAATATAAATTTATAAAATACAAAAAATCATCTATTCAAGTTCATTCAATTAATTTCATAACTAAGCTATACAGTTGTATTCCTCTTTATTTTCATACTAGTCATATCATAATTCATTCAAAATGTCTAAATCATCCAAGGAGTAGCCCATGAGTGGTATTTATCAATTTAAAATA
Organism: Torreya grandis; assembly: GCA_037957365.1. Classification (NCBI taxonomy): domain Eukaryota; kingdom Viridiplantae; phylum Streptophyta; class Pinopsida; order Cupressales; family Taxaceae; genus Torreya; species Torreya grandis. The sequence continues at coordinate 692,569 of JARHVA010006867.1, forward strand.
TAGATCATTACATGCATATATATATATATATATATATATATATATATATATATATATATATATATATATCATGTCATGTCATTATCCACACACACTCTAACACATAGGGGAGAACTACATTTTTTTTAGTATGATCTTAATGTATTGGTTGTGTAGGTATCACTCATTGACATAGGAGACTTTGAGGTCGGCTTGATACCATGATTCCACTTAGCCAAAATTTTAAACACATCCCAAGGTTGAAGAAGGATTCAATATCTATGGGTTTGGTACATAAGTAGACATATTCATCATAATATAAAGGTGTAAAAAAAATAACAACAAATTTGGTCGCATTTCAATCAACTTCATATTAAGTACTTGAAAGTAACATCATATAATAGATAGTATAATTGATGCTAGTGTCCCAAGGTCGATGGTACTGTCTACAAATTTAGAAAAATCATTTCCATAATATGATGACTATCTTAGAATCATGATACTACACACTTATAACTATGTAAAACTCATATCCACCTATGAATTATAAATCCAACTATGTATCCTTACTCCCTAGCATTGAAATCAATAGAACATCTTTCAAATTTGGTAATATCTATATTCATCGCATCTCTTTATTTTAATTCATAATATTCATTTATCTAAATTTATAATAAATTGGCTTAATATAGAATAGTTTTATCCATACATGTGTATAATTTATTCTACCCCCTTAACCATTCACGTGATATATTTCCAAAAAGGGTTAAACATATGTAAAATCCAAAAAAAGGTGAAAACATAATAAATTTAAAACACATCACAACAAATGAGATTTGTAGAACATTCTAAGTAAATGAAATGTCAATGTAAGAGAAATAAATAAAATAAATGTAATAAATAAAATATAAATGAATAATAAACCCAAACAAAAACATGTAAGTAAATAAAATATCAATGAATGAAATACTTAAACAAAGATATGTAATTAAATTGGATTTAAAATGTAAGACAAGTGTGTGAATTTAAATATGGGGAAAATGAAAAAATGGAAGCTTTAAATAATGACAACTCAATCTTTCATGCTTGTGTTATTATGAAGTGTGAAAAAGTGTTTCCAATGAATTACATGACAATTATGATAAGAAGATGGTGTATAGGTGTTTGTGATCAAATATCAAGGGTATTATACAACAACTCATAAATTAAGCCAAGCGGTATAAGGATGAAATGTGATCGAGGACATGACCAACTAAAAATCGATGTCAATAAATAGGATATTTGGGGTAATATTATGTAAATAAGGAGTGTGAGGTTTTAAATGGGTGTTGTGTAAATCCTTTGCATAAGTGAGATACATAAAAAAAAATGAGAAAGTACCAAGAATTGGTGACAATGAAGTCCTAAGACACACTAAATAGTGACCAAAAAGATTAGGATAAAAAGTTAAATACTTATATAATCCAATTAAATATATATAAATGAAAATCAAGATGGACCCACCTTCTCACAAGGTGTTATAAATTCTTCCAAACCCCTTATAGAGTCATTGATCTATAATGAAGATTGGGTAATTTTGTGATAAAGATGGAACTATAAGTATATGATATAATGAGACCTCCTAAGAAATTATAATATTAAACCACACCCTAATGAAATTCATCTCCATTATGAGCTAACTATGGATTTTTATCTTCATCTAGGATAAGAGATGTGGCAAATATAAATCACATATTTTTGTGTGATATGACTTTTATGATTGTATTTATCTTTTCATCATTTAATTTTATCTATTATGATATGGATTTTAATTTTATTTTTTATATATTACTCATTTTTATGTATTCATGAATTAACAAATATTCACCACTAAAATTTACCATGTGTTTGGGGAAGATATAGAAAAAAGATAATGCACCACCTATTGAAGGTAATTATAAAAGTAAAAAATTTAGTTCTTGAAGGGAATCTACAATGATTACATGTGGTTTAAGTTATGGCACTTGTGTTTCCATTCATTTTGATGTTGGTGATACTTCATTTTAGTATATCTCAAATGTTATGTTTTCTAGTTTTTTATCATATCATGGTACCCATTATTGGTGATAATTTCCTAGAGGTGATTAGATACCTTGATATTATTTATGTATTTATACAAATACTTGAACACATCATGTGTAACCTCCATGTAATGTGATAAATCCACTTGTTTATTTTGAGACTGAAAATAATGCCCTATTGACTCATGAAGTTTTAAGACCTATCTATATATCATTTGTGATGCCTTGTTGTATATATATTTCATATATTATGGTTTTATTTCATTTTAAAATTTTAATTTTCCACATCTACTTTACATTTATGTCATCTCTTTACACCATTATTTCCTTTTTGGTTCTCTAGTACTTAATTTCGACATTTGTTTCTATAATAGAGTTTAAATGATACCTTTGAGTATTATTTTATCAATTTTTTACTTCATATCTTTATTTACCAATTATATTACCCATATTTTATGATTATTACTAATTTAAATTGTATATGTTTTAGGTCCTTTTTAGATTAGTATAGATTTCTACTAACATGGATATCATAACATACACCTCACCCTTTTCATAAACTTATTTTGTGTCCTTTAGAGCAACTATGAGCATACCCATCATTGCATTACCTATTATATGAGTGAATACCTAATGATCCCAATATTACAATTATTTAATTTCATTTTAATCACACATAGGTCAATTTATAGATTTCACAATTACTTTTGTGCAAGTTTAAGTCTTTAAACACCATGATCTTTAGGTCCTCCTCTCTAGTGACCAAGAATAAGGTTTCTTGTGTTCATCACCTATTTTAATCATGATTATTTTTATGAATTCATATAGAGGATGAATATAAAAATACACACAAATTAAAATCCATATCATAATAGACAAAAGTAAATGATCAAAAGATAAATACACTCTTAAAATTCATATCACAAAAAATATGTATTTATATTTCACACATATCCTATCATAGATGAAGATAAAAATCCATATTTAGCTCATAATAGATATGAGTTCCATTAGGGTGTGGTAGGATAGTCTAATAGGTTAGGAGGTCCCATTATATCTTATACTTATAGTTTCATATTTCTCACATAATTACCCAATCTTCAGAATAGATAGGTGACTCTATAATGGGTTTTGAGGAATGGATAACACTTTGTAAGAAGGTAGGACCATTTTAATTTTCATATTTATATTTTTAATTTGATGATATAAGTATTTCACTTATTATCCCAATCTTTGTGTCCACTAGTTAGTGTGTCCTATATCCTTGATGTCACCAATTCTTGGTACTTGCTCATTTGTTTTCTATATCTCATTTATGATAAGGACATACACACCACCCATTTCAAGCCTCACACTCCCTATTTAAATCATATTACCCCAAATTTACCACCATTTTTTATATCAATTTTTAGTTGATCATGTCTTTAATCACATTTCATCCTTATACATCTATGCTTAATTTGTGGGTTGTAGTATAATACCATTGATATTTAATCAAAAACACCTATACACCATCATATTTTCATCCTTATCATGTAATTTATTGAAAATACTTTTATACACTAAATAATAACACAAGCATGAAATATTGAGTTACCATTCATTAAAGCTTCCAATTTTTCATTTTCCCCATATTTGAATTCACACACTTGTCTTACATTTTAAATCCAATTTAATTACATATAGTTGTTTAAGTATTTGATTAATTGATATTTTATTTACTTATATGTCTTTTTTAATTCAAAATTCATTTATATTTTATTTATTACATGTATTTGTTTGATTTATCTTATATTGACATTTCATTTACTTACAATGTTCTACATATCTCATTTGTTGTGATGTGTTTTAAATTTATTATTTATCCCTTCATCATTTTTTTTACATTTTTTGTATTTTACAAATTTTTAACCCTTTCTATAAATATATCATTTGAATGGTTAAGTGGGTAGAGTAAATTATACACATGTATGGATAAAACTATTCTAAAGTAGGCTGATTTATTGTAAACTTAGATAAATGAATATTATGAATTAATTTAATAAAGAGATGTGATAAATATAAATATTACCAAATTCAAAATATATTATATTGATTTCAATGCCACAGAGTAAGGATACTTAGTTGGATTTATGATTCATAGGTGGATATGAGTTGTACACAGTTATAAGTGTGTAGTTTCATGATTCTAAGATAGTCATCATATTATGTAAATGATGTTTCTAGATTCGTAGACATTATCATCAACCTTGGAACACTAGAATCAATTCTAATATCCATAATATGATGTTAATTTATAATACATAATATGAAGTCAATTGTAATGTCACCAACATTTTTGTTCTATGTTTTTTCCAAATTTCTATTGAAGTACTTAGATATATAATGTGTGATGCATATACCTAATTATGTATCAAAACCCTAGATATTCATACTTCATCACCCTTGCGATGTGTTTAAAAAAATGGGTTAGAAGACTCAAACTTTCAAGCTAACCTCAAAGTCCCCTCTATTAATGAGTGATACCTACATAACCAATACTCCAAGGAGGGACTCATAATTATGTAGTTCTCCCCTATGTGTTAGAGTGTGTGTGAATAATGGTGTAATATGATATCTATATATATATATATATATATATATGTATGTATGTATATATATGTATATGTATATGTATATGTATATGCATATGTATATGTACATGTATATGTGTATGTGTATGTGTATATGTATATGTATATATATATATATACATACATACATACATACATATATATATATACATATATTTATATATGTATATATATACATATATATATATATATATATATACATATATATGTATATATATATGTATATATATACATATATATATGTATATATATACATATATGTATGTATGTATATATATATATATATATATATATATATATATATGCATGTAATGATCTATATTTTATATTGAAAAATACAACTCATGGGATACTCCTTGGATGAATTAGACTTTTGAATGACTTATCATATGATTGGTATGAAAATAAAGAGGACTAAATTTTTATAACTTAGTTATGCAATTAATTGAATGAACATGAATAAGTGATTTATTCGTATGTTATAAATGGATAATAAGAAGTATCATACATTTATTTATACCACACCTTTTAAAAATATCTCATGGTAGGGTTCAATAAGATAAATAGATTGACCCATATGTTTTAAATAATTTTTAATTTGGATGAATTTAGGTGACTAGACACTAGATATAGATATGGACACTAGTGTCCCTCTATAATCGCTAGTGTCTAAATGGATAAAAAATAGTTAAGCATATGAAAGTGATAATTATATATATATATATATATATATATATATATATATAATTTCTAGTGTCTAATTATGACTTTCATATGTTTAACTATTTTATATCCATTTAGACACTAGCGATTATAGAGTGTATATATATATATATATAGTTTTTAGCCTATTTAGTGTACAAACTGTCTAGGTCATTTAAGTGATATGGGTCAGACTATAAAATTATCACTTTCATATGCTTAACTATTTTATATCCATTTAGACACTAGCGATTATAGAGGGTATATGTGTGTGTGTGTGTATATATATATATATATATATATATATATATATGTATATATATATATATATATATATATATGTATATATATATATATATATGTATATATATATATATATATATAGTTTTTAGCCTTTTTAGTGTACAAACTGTCTAGGTCATTTAAATGATATGGGTCAGACTATAAGATAGTGTAATGAGATGGAAAATTTTAAGCTTTTCAACAATGGTGGGTCTAGATCTGAAGGGTATAGCTCTAATTGGAATTTATCAAATGTACAAAAAAAATATTAAATTTTAGTATATACATCCCCCCACCTTTAATCTATAAATAGATAATGCTTAAATTAGTATGTTAAAAGAAATAAATGAACGCACATGTGTGTGTCCTTTTAATTTAACCTAATCTAATTATTTTTCTAGTGTATGACCTATAACAAAGAGCATGTTACAATATAAATCAGTGCATAAAATATGAAATAATGAAAATGATTAAAAAGAAATAAATTAAGGATGGAATACACTTATGTGTTGATGGAACCATGTTTCACCTTAGTACTTTAAATTGTTGGATATGATTATTTATGAAGCAAAAAAGTGAATATAGGTTTAAAATTGAACCTTAAATATTTTAAGAGGGATATTAGAGGGTATTTTCCACCCAATCCATTGTAAAAATGATTTTTGGAGTGACCACTTAGATCACTAAATCTCAAATACAAAACTCAATAGTGAATATATAATATAGTGAGGTCTAGTGATTCAATTAACCCAAACTATAAAATTGGAGAGGTTTAATGATATAATAAATTCATTGTATAAAGAGAAACAAATGATACATATAAAAAAGGTTCCATACCAGTACCTCTTAGTGTAAAACAATGGTTTCTAGTGACATTAATATGGAGATATAATTGTTAAATTTTGAATTTTTTGGTGCAATTTCATGGAATATGAACCTCTAATATGTCTCAAATTGAAGTATATGCCTCAAAAATCTAAAAATATATGCTCCAAATATTTTAAAAATTTAGGGTAATCTATATGAATCTAACCCAAGTGTATATTTGAATCATGTAACAATATTGGAGATTATGTAAGTATGGAATTCATGTCTTTATGACATTCAACTAATTAAATATAGAGATATTGGGAACTGGGTAAGTGTAAAGGTCATTTATTTATAATATGCCCTCATTAAAATATTGAAACTATGTAAATGTGGAGGTGATGCCTTTTTACACTATCCCAATGATATTCCCTCCTTTTGAAAATGAATAATATAACCATATCATATATTTATCAAACATTTAACATATTGGAAAACCCGTGGAGGAAAAACGGGTGGAAGAAGATGGAACAGAGAGCTGGGAAACCAATTCTAGTAATGATGAAGAAGGACCTGAGGTTATGGAAAAAGATAAAGTCAATACTGAGGAGGACTCTGTTACCACAATAGAAGAGAAGGAGGAAGACCAGAAAGACGAGGAGGATGACATTGTCCAGGAAGATTCTGGTGAGGACCCAACGTCAAAGAATGAAAAGGAAATCCCAGTCCAGGAAAATATTCAAAACATGGAGATGGAAATTGAAGAAGGATTCAACGAGCGGGAATTAAAGAGCCAAGAAGACTTCTTTGAAGAAGCTAGAAATAGCCCAAACGAAAAGGCTGAGGACTGGAAAGGGAAGAAACAGAAGGAGGAAATACACACTCCTTTGATTTGGGTTAATAGTAAAGCTGAGTGTTCTTCCCAATTAGATGCCTGGTTGTGTAGGGAGATCATTGAGCTAAAGAAAAAAGTGGAAACATTGGAAGAATCAATGAAAGCTGCTTGGAACAAAGTAAATGACATGGAAAATCAGTTAAGCCAGATCCCTGTGAAGCTTAAAGTTTATGAAAACAACCTCCGGGAGCTTATAAAGGATAACAGAAAGAAAATGGATGAAGTAACATCCAACTTTTGTGCAGCTGCTATCAATATTGGGAAACGTGCCAATGAGGAGACGAAAGTAATAGAGGGCCCCTGCAAGAGGACAAGGCAAAGTTCCAGAAAGAAAGACACACAAAAAGGAGACTTGCTGGAGGCTTCCACCCAGGAAATTGCTTTGAAAGAAAAAGAAGCCATGAAGTTGATTCTGGAACTGGATGAATAATCCGGTCCTTTTTTTCGGTTAAGAAATTGGTACTGATCTCTGGTTTTATTTTGCTAGTTTTCAGTTTGTTGTTCTTTCAGACTTTTGTTTTTTGGGTCTTGTTCGGCTGTATCTCAATGGTTTTGGGACCATTCTATATCTATTTTTACTACCTCTATGTAGTGTTTTTAAGGCGTTGCCTGTGGGCTTAGATTTCTCTTTTTTTGCTCTTTGTTAAAGGGTTTCGGGGCCCCTTCAAAACCTGCTTTTACCTCTAATCTAAAACATTTAACATATATTAGTAAAATGTATATGTAGATATATCAATGAAGTGTTTAGTGTGTGATCACATAATCCCCAAGATGCATAATACAATTCATGGCAACATCTAGAAAGTAAAAACACAAGATCAATGAATAATTGAGCACACACACAAAATAACTCAATTTAATTCAAAATAATGGTATAGGGAGACCTCATACAAGAGGCATGTTCAAATTTCACATAATTAAAATGAAATGACATATATAAATATTCAATAAACATAAAATGACATATTCAAATGATCAAAAAATATAAAATGATAGAGGGGCCAATAGGAAAAAAAACATATTCAAATGTTCTACAAGAAAGATAATATAATCATTAAAATACACACAAGGAAGTGACAATGTGAATAGATTAAGCATAAAAAAACTAAAATTAATGTCATATGGATGAACCCCTTATTTATTTTTTCTCTATTTCCTATGTGTACTAGGTTTGTGGGTTTTTGTTGAAATTTAGAAAATTACTAACAAGACTGAGAGGTATTTTTTATGAATTTTATTATAATGTTGAAGGAGAAAAATGGGATATAAATTTTTATTCATATTTGTATGGTATTTATCTCATATATTTTGTTATTTGTATTGGTTATGAGTTCCAATTAACCCCATCTATTTACTCTATAAAATAAAATTTATTCTTATTAATTTTTATGAGAACTTCAAATGGTTATTTATTTAAAATATGACAACTCAAAAAAAATAAAGTTAATGTCATGTATCATAAAATCAGCCATCTAACCCAAGTTTTATCTCATAAGTATAAAAAATATGACCAAATGCAACAACCATTATTTCCTCAAAACTTTCTAATCAAAAATTAAATTCAAGATATAAAAACCATCTAAAGAGACTTATATCCCAAGTACCAATCCTTAAGTAATTTTATTGCTTTAAAATTTATTCAAAATTAAAATTCAATGTGAAATTTAAAATAAACTATAATCTTTTCCATTTTTCTTATATTCGCATCTATACTGAAAAAATATCAAAATATAAAGTTTAACCCTCTCAAAACAAAGAACTTAAAATTCATGTACAATTCAAAATATACCATATTTGTATTGAATTTTTTTCTAATATATTCAATCTTCAAATTCATATTAATCTCATGTATCTTTTTTATAAAACATCAATATTACCTTCAGGCACAACTCAACTACTAATATATATTCAACTTATCTTATATGTAAACAGTTATGAATGGGTGACAATAACCACAAAAATCCTAGAGATTATTTTTAAATTTTATGAATACTAATTAAGACATTATAAATAATTAAAAAACAAATCCAAAAATATTTATACATGTCTTAAAACTATGTGATACAAACCAAGTTTCCAAATTTCCATGTATAAATTGACTATCACATATTAGTTTTCACCCACTTGTTTTCAAAATTTACTACCAATGTACTTAAAAAATTATATCAGTTTGACTTTTTAACCATCAAAACCCATATTTTGAAACAACCAACATTATAGTTACACCAATAATATATCATAAATATGAGTCATAAGTATGCACTCAAAGTTAAAACTTATAAATTTTCATGCCTATAAATATATACATGCTCCTTAAAAACATACATATATGAATTATGTATTTAATAAAATAATTAACTTCATATAATTATTACTATGAAACTCTAATTAAGGATAAAACTATATGTAGGTTTTGAACTTTGAAATAGTTACATTTAAATGAAAACAAAAAATGTGAAGTATTATTTACTCATAATGAGATTCACTAATTATTAATTTTATGTATTTATTAAAATCATCAATCCAATTATTATCACCCTAGATAATCAACATGGTTACTAAAAATATTATTATTAAATAAATATTGTGTGCAATATTTTTTAAGAAAGTCTTGATCTCTCAAATCTAAGAAAAGAGGTAAAATAAACAAAACCAACATTAAAGTCATAGAGAACTTTCATGAAAAAATATCTATTTGAATATGATAATAGCCAAGAAAATAATAATACCTATATATTGTTAAAAAAATAAACTAATTTTCATGCACAAAATGACACATCAATCAACAAAAAAAACCAAAATAAAATTGTGTTCAAACATATTTAAACTATCAAATCTCCATTAAAACTACATATATTATGAAAAATATTGAGAATAAGTCTTATACCCATGAAAAATAGTAACAAATATATTATTTTCTAAGAGACAACTCAATTTTACCTAGCCTTTCATAATTCCAAATGATTATTTAAAAATAATAATCACTTCATACCTTTTTTTAAAATAATTTTTTGAGTGAAAAATGTCCACAAAAACCCAATAAAAAAAAATGTTAATAATTTCATTCACCACTTGAAAGCATCCTAGAAAATTATTTCAACTATATACACCAAAACCAAATAATATATAATTCAAAATGTAAGAAAGTTTCTAATAAAAATGATAGAATGTAGCTTATATAGAAAATATTGTGAAGGAATAATGTACAAATTAAAATTAAGGTGATGGAATATACCCCATCCCAAGGTCACATTGAATGTGGGGTTAGGATCCTAGTGCTTGATTGAATACATGGCATGTAAATGCTGGAAATAAATGGTAGTGGTTGCCTTTATTATAAATCAAAGATCAATAAAAACCTTGATGAACATCATGAAATTTTAGAAACCTTTCCAAATACATTGCCAAAAAAATTATCCATTTTTAAACTCATCTCCAAAAACTTCTTTCCAATTTCATCTATCCCACTAAAATTATTCTACCAACGATATTTATAATTCTAAACATTAATATGATAAAACTAAAGTCTTATTTGTCTTACATTCAAATGAAGTCAATATTAATAAATGGGTGTGTACACTATTAAAAAAACATGCATTTTGATTTATTTAAGGACTATTTTGAATACTATCCATGTGAATGACTAAATTTGCCATCAAATTCCTAAGTTAAAACTGTGTGCCATAATAAACATAATCATCATGACTATATTCACCAAACAAAAAATTAGTGTGTCTAGTTAATGAATATAATAAATAATATTATATTCATAACAAAAAAGACACTTAGATTATAGTCTTATATAGGTTTATGTTCTTATGGTGTCATTTGGGTCTAAGACTTTAGTGACTTGGGTTTTAGACAATACTAAATTCATCAAAAGCATTGAATAATCTATGAAATAAATGTTCAAATTATGTTTTGGAAGAAGATGTGACACAATGAAATTTTGAAATTAACATCGTATCAACTAAGAATAATTTATGTAGAGAGAGAAATTTTTCTTCAAAATATTTGAATTTCTCATTCAACCTATAAAAATGTTCATTATAATCTAACATTTATCAGATATTTGACCAAACATGATTATAATAAAATTGATCCTTTATATTATATTTGACACATCATTATTCAAAAAGTTAAATATTATGAAATAATTAATATTATTCTAATTAAATAAAAATGATTGTTTTATTAACTTATTGATAAGATAATTCTATGTAATATTGTATTAATTATGTTAGAAATAATACGCCATAATACTCAAACAGTATAATGATAATCAAGTGTTATAAAATAATTTATCACCCACGATATCTAATTATTTATACATGATTCAAGAGATGTTTGAATGGTTTCAATATTTTTATTGGGGTATTAAAAATGTGATAAATATGCTTGGTAATATAAACTCCTTTTGATTGGATGCATGTAACCTTTGAATTACCCATCTCAAAAAAAAAATTCAACTGTATTATGTTACCTATAAATATGCAGTAATTTAATAGCATGTGATAACATTTAGATACTTTGTATTTTTTAATGTATGGATCATCAAATAAGATATTAATCATGTAGTGTAAATCATACAAGTTTCATATCACGATAGATATATAATGACACACATAGTAGTAATAATCACTAATATAATTGATGAATTAAATTATGAATTATGTAGGAATGTACATGATATTATCATGGAACAACATACAAGTAATTAATTTCATAATGTGTATCATGGCAAACAAAATAAAATAAAATAATATATTTATCCATTAATAAGGATTCAATGTCATGGCCAAGATGTAGACAATAATGCACATGGAAAAGCACTCAATTTCACGAAAGGAAAACACCACACATAATGGACAATGAAATGTTACACAATATGGAAAGGACCCATTTATAGATATATGCAATAAATACTAAACTAAGTATAAAGTTTTAAAAATAATAAAGGGCCCAAATAAATATGAATATAAAAATACACTCAATAGATTAAAAAATAAGAAAATGTAAGGGCCAAAATAAATAAGAATACAATGATACACTCAATCAAATGAAATAAATAATAAATGTTAAGGGCCCAAAGAAAGAGGTATAAAATGATACACTCAATAAAAAAATTCATATACTAAATAAAGAGATTAAGAAAATAATCATGTATAATCATATAGAAAATTAAAAAACAACAATGAAGCATAGAATAGTCCAATTGACTAGCCTATGTTATCAATATATGTAAATTACATATCATAGCATAGTAGTATATCTATGAAATGTAGAAATATGAATAATATAAGTAAGATTAAGTAATTTTTAATATTTTTTTATTTTATCAAGTAATCAACCTATTTTTATAAGGAACCAAGAACCATAAAAGTGTTATACAAAAAATTACTAGGCCATGAAGGTTGAACAACTAAAAAACAATAAAAACTAGCTAGAAAGTCCCATAGATAGTAAAATAAATAAACAAAAAATATATAAAGAGGGTTGAGCCTCCAATGTTTCCTTATCCTCTTAATATATCTTCTTAAGTACTCCCCGCTTATTCTTGGGAACTTTGGTCCTTTTTTTATCTCCAGGTCCTTCATTAGTGTCTCTAGGGAGGATCATATGCAACCTTTTCTATCTCTATAACTATAGAGGGATTTTATTGACAGGGGTCAAGCTATGGATATCTGATGGGGGTTACTTAATAGGGTTATATTTTATCTTGATATAATGGATAAAATATTGAATAGTTGAGTCTATTTTCATATGTAAGGTATTCCATTATTGGATAAGGCTAGCCAGGTTCAATCCAACATCCTACACCTTATTATTAAAAATATCAAGTGGCTCCTTATTATTTTTAAATTCATCAAATAGAAGTAAATTTCCCTTCCTAGTGGTTTCCATGGAGTTTCCTTCATCTATAAAGACTAGTTTAGGCTTGGAAAAAAATAACTTTAGTAGAAGGTCTTTAGCAGAGGTCTTGGATAGGCTAGATTAGGGGTTATTGGTAGATGGGTAGTAGGATCCCAATTTTGGGACATGGGGACCTTTATCCATTCTAATTTTTTACCATATTTTACCAACATAAATATAATCCCTCGATGAATAAAGGGGTTAGACTTATTAACTTCATGCATAAGGGTTATGCATTCCAATGACTTTAATAGGTAAAATGACAAGCTAATATTATTACCCTAGAAATGGTTTAATAATTAAAGTGATGGGAGAAAATTAAGTTATAATTAACCTATATATTCAAGTATCTCATAACTTTTAGGCATACCTCAAACCATTTCCATGGGAGATTAGCTTGTGGGGAACCCTTCTTATCTATTTTCATGAACTCATTCATGTGGAAGAAGCATTAGATAATTTCTTGATTTTTAGTCTAGTATTTGTAAGAATGAATCCCTTCACAAATCATACCCATGGCCTTTAAAATTAGTTCATGTATGGCTATAATATTAATTCCCCACATCACCACCATATGTTTATTTCATCCAACAATGAAGTCCCTAGCAACATCGGCTTCATGTTGTATAATTTGTAGTATTAGTTCCATGAGTCCCCGCAACCATTAATTTTTATAGACTTTTTTTGTCCATGCACCTCATAACATGAGGTGGGATATAATAGTTATCTATCTCCCCCCATTAGCACTATGTCAATGGACTTGAGACAAATGAATAGGAGGTTCTAGAATAGACTTAAATAATTTGAAAAAAGATTGGGAAACACACTACCTTAATCCCTAAGAAATAAATCCACCTTACTCCTTCATAGTGGTGGTTCATACTTTTTAAAACCCATCTCTTGATTAGAGATGTTTGTGTATGTTTTATCTTGATAGTCCACCTATCCTATTTTACTTTCATTTCGTATGGCCAATTGGACATTATTAGGGGCATGGCCTCCTCCATAATGTTTAAGAAATTAATATAGATAAACATGATAAATTGAAAATTTCTTATAAATATATAAATTTTAATAGTTTAACTTATGGAATGACTTTTCCGTATCATTATAATGGCCCCTAAGTTTATGAATGTTATACATTTATGCATCCATATATCATGTGTAACATGTATGCCTTATATCTTAGTAATTATATCATGAAATTCATGTTATTATATTAAATGATATATGATATAAAATATATGTAATAAATTAATTAAGTTCATAATGTCATAGAAACAATAATAATAATCAATGATTTGCCTATATCAATTGAAATGGCAATAATGAATCTTAAAACAAACCTAACTAGCCTATACTATGAATCTATGTCAATTGCAAAACATGGTAATGTATTGCATTCATGAAATGTATAACTATAAATATTTAATAAAGATAAATACATGTTTAATCAGACACCATAACTAAACATAAAAAATTAAAAAGGTTATGGAATGATATAACCTACAACAATGCAACATATATAATGAGATACCCCAAGCATTAACATGACCCCTAAGTGTAGGATTGCCATACATTTATGCATCCATATATAATGTTTACTGTAAATGTCATGAATATCACTCATATATATTTTGAAATACATGTGTGTATGAAGAATGTTATATAATATACAAAATATGTGATAAATATTTAAAAAAAAAAAACATTTGTTTTGCTAATGTAAAAATGTTAACTTTTTATTTCAGGAATGGGATGGTCATGTGTATGTATTTTAGAAAACATGGGAATATTCACCTCTCTAGATTTATTAGTATTATATTTACCTATATAGAAATATAAATAATGAGCTCATGTTGTAACATAACCTTCATAATCATCATGACTCATAGGATCATGTGTATGATGAGTAACTCTAGGGAGAATATTATCCCATGGAATTTGTTGAATAGGAGAGGAAACATGCATGTTTTTTATTTGAAACAAAATGATATATTTTTAACAATAAATTATCATGTGATAGAGTATAGAATTTATACCATGAATCCTAAATAAATATGTGATGCAATGGGAATTGAATTATTAGTCATCTAAAGAAGTTAACTATCTTCATGTGAATTATCTAGGTAGGATGAACTTGAGTAAGTTGTGTAACTAATTTTATATAATGAACATGAATATTTGGAGTGAATAATAACATGTAATTATCTTAAATATGTTGAATAACTAAATATGTTTGTGGTAGGGGTGAAGGAGGAAACATCTTTGGCTGAATAGGATTCTTATATAGAACAACCAAAATTATGACCACCCTATTGCCATGTATATACTTAACACATGTATGTACTAAAGATAGTTCATCCTAGAGCTTAAAAGATCATATTAACAACATATAATTACCCATATACTTGGTAATATTAATATGGAAAAAAAATTATACTACTACATGGCCTATATTAATTCATAATACAATACACAAAATATCATTATGTTCTTTGCCATAAAATATTTTGACTATCTTTCATATCCATAAAATCATCATGCATGCATCCAAAATTATGAATAAGTTTCATTATAAAAGTGTTTCTAATTGATCCATTATATATAAAGACACTATTTATTTAGGATCATCATGACTAATTGTTAATACATGAAAGTGTATCATAGGGTTTACATAGTGTTCAGAAACACTTCTCATTTCTAGATTCAAAGAATCCATTTCATGTGTTTTTTGTTGTGATATTCCTAATATCTGTAGTGGAGTATTGGCCAAGCTATATAACTATTCATAAAATGAAATGTAAGTGGTTTTTTGGAGAAACCATGGTCATGAAGCTTATTTGTGAAAGATGAAAGTAATCTGAACTAATTATAGTGAATTATGATCAGAACCTAAAGCCTAAAACCTAATCTTACATGAATATTTACAATGAAAACTAAATTAATGTGAATTGATCAAAATAAAAATAAAATTGGAAGGGTAGGGTAGAAAGAAGGGGAATATTACTAACCTTTAGTCTAGACATTATGACAAAGATTGAATTTAATCAAAGACATGCACTCAAAACAATATATGACATGAAATATCCAAAATCATAGATCCTATCATTTACCATGAAAATGTCTAAGGATAGTTGAAATAATGTAAATAATAAACCATATTCAATTTAAGGATTTACTTCCATAGGAAAATTACATAAGTACATCTTCAAGAAAAGCAAAGGAAATTAAATGAATATAAAATATTTTAGTAAACATAGTGTAAGCTCAAATTGATAACTCTACATTAATGTGTGCACATATATAATTCATAAAAATTATTCAAATCTGAATATCAAACCATATATATGAGGAAGAAGCTATGATAACAATCACACAAACAAATATGAATTTATCTTTTCAAAATTACCTTTCTTACATTACTTGCTCCAAATTTACACAAAATAGTTTTTGCTCTAAAAACTCCCTACACTTTACAATCGACAATACCCCTTTTATAATAGACTTTGAGGTATGTTGATTATTCACTATCATGTTATATTTAGCCAAGTGTCAAGGAAAGTTGTCCTTATATAACATACTAGAATCAGACAATTTACAAGTGGACTAACCTATAAGATATGTGCATTACAAAGGTGGACATGCTTTTATAAAATAAAATATTCCCTTTTAAAATAATGTACATGTTACTATGAAAACAAATATTTGAAGTAAACATAGTTGACTTTGAGATGTTGCCTATTGTTCTTGCTCTAGTATCTTCATTGATTTATCATGTTGCTCACTAATTAACCTAAGGTTGATAATTGGATCCATGAATAATAATTCTTCTTGCCTTGTAAACTCTCTAAAGTATTTATCATCTCTATCTAATGCCTCTTTAATACTTATAGCATTACCTATATTCTCTTTTATT
The DNA here is from genome assembly GCA_037957365.1 of Torreya grandis. Taxonomy (NCBI): domain Eukaryota; kingdom Viridiplantae; phylum Streptophyta; class Pinopsida; order Cupressales; family Taxaceae; genus Torreya; species Torreya grandis. The sequence continues at coordinate 709,759 of JARHVA010006867.1, forward strand.
GATAAGATCATATCCAATATTATCTTATTATTTTCCCCTATTGTGCCTTAGCTTTTATTCTTTGCCTCCTACATGAATTGAGTATCCCTATCTTGGAATTCTTCATCTGTTATCAAGAAAATGGGTTTGAGGGTAGTTGGGTCCTTGATCAAGCTCCCTAGTATATGCACCATTCTATTCTCTAATTTATTGAAGTCTTTATAAAAACATTCCATGCCCTTGGACCATTTGTTCAAATCCTTGATAATTTTTTATCAAGACTACCATAGTCATATTTAAATGAGCCAGGTTAAATATTTTAAACCTAGGAATCTTGTCCTCTATCAATATGCTGATTAGTTCCTTTAACTTATTATATAAACCATACCATTGATTCACTTGGTTCATATCCATATTCCTTTTTTTCCCACCATATCTAACTTAGACCTTATTGACTTTAGAGAGCTGAATATATCATACATAGTGGCTTCAAAATTATTGACCGTATCCCTTGGAATAGATAGAATGGACTACTCCTCTAGGTTTTTATTTCTTTCCTTTATCCCTTTGATAATAGATTACTACATTTCTAACTATGATTTTGATAATTCTATGACATCTTCCTAAAAGATAAGATCTTCACCTAGCCTCTATGATTTATTCTAAGTCAAATGGGTCAAAGGATCTATCTTTTGATATACAATCTCTTCACCACCTTTCATGATTATTTTCTTGGTCACTCTTTGAAAACTAATATTACCTATATCAAACCTAACACCAACTAAATATTGGGTCACATGTGGAAATGTGACCTCTACTTGTTATTCAACTACTGACTAGTTTTGAATAGCCAATGTCCTTACCTCTTCTTCTTGAAAGGAAATAATCCAAGGTTTCAACTCTTTTTACAAAGGGATTTTAGTAGATTTCACCATAGCCCATAGATGATGAATAGTGGGAAGCTTTTCTAGCCTTTGTTCATAAATGAACCACTCAATAATAGGTGGTTCATATATTATATCCTCTCTATTAAATAGATTGGCATTCTCAAAAGGTGGTTTTATAGTCACTATGGGTTTCTTAGCTTTTGAGACAATGGTAGTCTTAGATTTCCTCTTAGGAGTGTCAATAACCATCAAATCTAATGACTTTACCTTATCATGTTTGACTTCTTCAACCTTCTCCTCTATATTTGAATCTAACTCATATCATAGATATAATTCTATGTGGATCTTCAATGGACTCATTAGGATCCAATTCTATCATGTGAAACTCCTACTAAGGTAGATCTTGCTTTGTTATTCTTGAAGTTCAAGGAACTGATGAGCTAGAAGATATTTAATCTAGCCTTTTTTCTTCAATCATATGTTCTACTTATAGTTTTTATTATGGAAAGATTAGAAGAACCAACATTGATCAAATGATACTTCTTTGGGCCCAATTTCCATCAATCTTCCATTTTTTGGCCCCTATATAATCTAGACTTAGGTCTTTTATTGTGTTCTCTCAATTTGCTAGTTAATTCAAAGTAGGATGATGCTTTAGTGTATATAATTTCAAATGCAATAGGATCATACTCATATGGTACATTCAAAATACCCTTGATCTTAAAATGTTATTTTACCCTCTCATAAGGGTCCCATTTTTTAAGGTCATCAATTTACAAATTCAAAGATAGTCTATTCTTTGAGGTAGCTTCAATGTGATCCCACTATCTTAAAGTGATCTTTAAAATTGTCGTAGGAAAACTATGAAAGAGTCCCTTTCTCTTGGTTTTACAAATTCCATATATCCCATGAAATAATTGGTAGGCTACTTCTTGTTCTACTAATTGATCAAGTACATGAACTGGTAATTTGAGAAGAACATTTTGGGTTCCTTCAATCCTCATGATTTTTGAACCAAGATATAACCATATGTCCCCCATTGCTTCAATAAATTTCTTGATCAAAGGGATTACTCTCTCCATAGGAATAAAAGTCATAGCTTCACATAATGTAGGGTAAACATAGTCATAAATAAATTAGATTTGGTATTTATACTTATAGATGTGTAACTTTGAATAGTACTAAAATACAGTCTAGGTGCCATTTAGAAATCATTCTCTTTAATTTAGAATCTTGATGGTTACACACAGGGCATCCAATAAATAAGACATCATGTAAAACTCAATCCTCTTCTTATTCTTGATTTCATATATTTTTCTACTTAGGGAGATGTTAATTATCTCACCTCATAGAGGAACCATTACTTTGTTAATGATAAAATACACCATGTGCACCCACATTAGTTCTACATATGATGTAGTTACATGCCCAACAACTTGTTCAACATTTTCATTACCATCCTAACTCTAGGTATAAATTTATTCATGGGTATGTTATTAGGAGGATCCACAATAAGTTGGTTACCTACTTCTAGCCATATAACTAGGTTATCCATCATATTGTGCTTCTTATCCCATGAACTAAAGGAGGTTAGGTCAATCTAGGGCTTAGGCAATTTTCACTAAGACTCAAAGGTAATTGGGGATATGTAAGCAATTTTATTTAGATTATGTTCATTAATCAACATACCCTTGTCTATTTTAACTTCTTTAAAAATTTGACCAAGAACATTAATACAATGAAGTACCTTTGGTTTAGCTACAACATAATGTAGACCAATCATTTGAATGGCTAAAAATTCATCATAAAGTATCTTTTCTAGGATGATATTCTCTTCTTCCTTGGTGATAACTAAATAGTTATCAATTTTCTAGAGTATTTTAGAATAATTGTTTTCTCCTATATTCAAAGAAGGAGCTATAAATTTTATCCTTAAACACTCAATCTTCATCATCTAGTGAAAAATATAATTAAACCTCTTGATTTAAAACATGTTTATGAGTTGATATTACTATAATCCCAATCAAATCATCCTTTTACAAAAGATAATCCAAATCTTCTTAGCTTAACACAATGAATTTAAGGACAATCTAGTGTTTTCTGTACACTCTAAGGATTTTTGGAGGTTTACATAGAGCTCTAATGGTGGAAAGCAAGTTTGAAATGTGTGTTTTGGTGACTTATATTACATTTAGATTTCACATTTATACATTATGCATTCTTGAGTCTACGATCTTCTATCATGATGTGTTTTGCATATATGGCACTACCATGTCATATTATTTATTTATTTAAAATGTGATCATTGTCATTTTTTGGACATGTGCCATAATTTTATGCTTCCTAAAGATTGATTCAATTCACACCATTTATCTCTTTTGGATCATTTTATCCTTGAATTCATCATGGGCTATTGATACTCCTAATTTTTTGAGATTTTGTCACTTGGTAGCTCTACAGGCTCTCTATGTACCTTGTGAATAGTTTTTATGGCTTGAATGTTCTTACACCATAAGGAATATTCTCATCTAATATGGGTTCTTTGAAATGTTGATTTACCTCCTGTTGATGCCTAAATTGTATCATAGGTGGTTCTTAGTGCTTAAGAAACACTACTCATTTATACATTTAGAGAATCAAATGTATGAGTTTTAGGTTATTGCAATCCTATTATCTTTGCTGGAGTAGAAGTAGAATAAGTGGACTATTTTAGAAATATATATTATTTGGTGGTTGGGATCCGTCATGATCTAATAGTTTATGTTTTATCTTGAAGATGACCTATGATATTAAAGGTGAATTATGCTCAAACCTAGTTAGTCACCTCTTCATGAACTAGGATATTGATTGCCGTCATCATTATCCAATGGTGTTATGTAGTAGGTACCTTATGCAATTTTCCATAGATGAACCATTAGGAATTGTTGGAACATGAATCAAACTTTCTTCATGAAAGAGGTTATCATCATTCAAAGGAGTGAAATTCACCTTGGGATTCTTATCCTTCACTCAAAAAATGTCAAATGTAGCTTTTATTTTAGGGGTGTCTATAAGAACTAGATCTAATACTTCCTTCCCATTCTCTTCCTTTGTTTCCTCTATTTCTTCATATGCATATTCATAGTCTAATGATAGAATTTTTATAACATCTTCAAAGGTATAATTAGGGTCCAATTATACTATGTGAACCTCCTCAAATGGTGATCCTTGTTCTTTTGCCTAGGTTGAAGATGATACAATTTCACCAAGCTTTCTCTCCTTTGGCCTTTACTCAATTTGTGCCTCAGGTCTAGAATGTATTTGTAGCTAGGCTAGTAGAGGTTTAGAAGGTCTACCACTTAGTAAATGGTACTTTTTTATCCCTAATTTCCATTTATCATCATTTCCATTTTAATTCCTATGCATTCTAGACTCTAGATTGATGTTGTGGTTTTTCAATATGATGGTGATCTCAGAGAATGAAGATGTTTTTATTTATAATAGGTTAAGAGGATTAGGTTGGTGAACACAAGGGACATTTATTTATCTAAATTTAAAGTGTTCTTTAACTCTTCCATGTCTATCCCATTTCCTTAGTTCATCTATTTGTAGATTGAAAGATGTTTTGTATTTGAAGGCTACCTCAATGTTGTCTCATAATGAAAACATAGTCCTACCAATGGTTATGGTGAGGCTATGATGCAGTCCTTTCCTCTTGGTATTTCAAATACCATCTATTCCATTACATATTTGATAACCTACTTCTTTCACTAATATATTAATGGGTACATGGACTGGTAATCTGAGGGGAGTGCATTGGGTTCCCTCAATCTTAATGATTTTATAACTAGGGTATACCTAGATTTCTCCCATGGACTCAATTGAACTTTTGATTAAAGGGTTGACCCTTGAAATTGGATTCCCAATTATTTCCTCTATTAGGGCTAGATAAACATAGTCACAAATGAAGTGGATTTCATTCATGTACTTAAATATGTGTAATTTTGAATAATATTATGAGACAATTTATGTCTTATCAGGTGACCATTCCTTAGGATTGGAAATTTTTGTTGTAGTAAGGAGTGAATAAAGATGGTATGATATCATATAAAAATGAGTTATACTCTTCTTCTTGATTACTAAAAATTATCTACTCAAACAAATGCCTATTAATTTTACCAGAAGGAGGGATAACTTATTTCTCAACAATAAAGTAGACTAAGGGGACCCCAATCATGTCTACATATGTAGTGGCTACACTTCCACATAATATATTCATCATTGCCATGATCATTCTTATTCTAGGTCTAAATTAACCAATGTGTATGTTGTTATTGAAGTTATAAAACTCTTAGTTTCCATAATACAACCATAGGTAAAGGATGTTCTTTAAATCATTTTCTTTGTCCCAATTGGTGATTGTGGTTAGGTCCACTTGGGGATTAGGCAATTTTTAATAATTTCAAAATCTATGGGAGATAAGTAATCTATTTTCCTAAAACTACCCTCATGAACAATCATGCCTTATTTATTTTTCCATCTTTAAAAATGAGAGAGAGACTATCTATACAATGTAGTCCCTCATTGTTTTCTATAGTATAATGGAGATAGGTCATCTAAATGGAAACTATGTAATAGTAGATCTTTCTTGCAAACATGTTCTTTTCCTCTTTTCTCATTATGTGTTGTTGGTTCTCAATGGTCCAAAATAATCTCAACCAATTATCATCCTCTATATTTAGAGTTATGGCATCACATTAAGTGTCCTTGAAAACTTTCCATTTTGCATCTAAATTCAAATAGATCTCCACATCTTCCCTTGAAATACCTTTTTGGGTTGCCATGGCTATGAATTTGTTAAAATTTTCACTAGTGGTTTGCAGTTCCGTTTTGGATAAAATTATCCTTACATAAATGACAATCCAATCTTCATTAGCTTGATTACAATGAGCATGGGGTTAAATTAGGGGTTTTATATTTATTAGGGATTTCCTAAAGGTTTTTACATTTATTTAATTATGGTAGTTATTTAAACTTATGTGAGATTAATAACTTAGATTATGTTTAGATCTATGTATTTATACCTTTGATTTTCTTGGGTCTACAAAAAATTCAACTTGGCATATTATGCTTTTATTTCTCTTATGTCAAATCACCATGGAATCCTAATCATTAATATTTAAAATATGACCATTTGTAACTTTGGGACATGTGTCAATATTTTATTAGTTTTGGGTCCTTTGAAATTTCTACCTTGCCTCACATTGATGGATCTATTTTCTTAGATCAACATGGTTCATTGATCTCGATCTAAGAAATTAAACATCATTGGATTTTTTTTATTCTATATTTTTGTGGCACTTGTCACTTTCTCACTAATCTTGGTTTCTTTCAATTATCAAAATTGATCTCACACCATTGGATAACCTTGGACTGATCAATCACACTCAGTCAGATCATATTTTATTGTGTGTTATTCTAACTTTGGAAAGGTTCTCGTGATGGTAACACTTATCACCCTCTTTCTTGTTTTGGGGCTCTATTTAATTATTGAATTTAACATGCACCATTATATCTATCTTACTGAGTAAATACATACCATTGATCTTGTGGTCATTAAAAATATTAAGTTAGGCTTGGGAAATACAAATAACTTAGGTTAAACCTTTTAGACTAAGGTTTTATTTGTGTTCATAAAAATGATAAAATCTTAGGATAAAATTTTTAGGGTAAGTCTTAAAACATAATAAAGGGACCCCATGAATGATAAAAGAGATGTCATAAAGTTTTAGTCTAGAGTTTTCATTATATTAATAAATACAATTAGAACTTTTAGGATAAGGCATTTTAGGCTAAGATAGAACATAAAAAATGGGACCTATTATTAGCTAGACCATGCTAATAATAAAATGGACCAAGGCATCATGGTACATAAAGGGATCAAGCATAATATTTTTAGACTAAGATTTGGTCATGTTGAAAAACATGACTAAGCCTGAGGATAAAAATTAATCCAAGTCCATGGCACAAATAATTATTCCCACATAAATTTGAGTTTAATACAAAAGGGACCTAGGTTAAAACATTAGACTAGGATTTTAACATGACTTAAAATAGATTCAATTAATCTCTGGTAAACCAAAGGCTAGTAAGAGATTAATTTAACATTGAAGCACAAAACCCTAAGTGTGTTCATTCTCAAATGAGATTCCATTGATCCTAAAATACAAAAACACAAGTAACAATCATTAGCAACATTAGAAGGGATAAAACCATGATCAAATGAAAACATGTTAATCTATCCAAGTGAGAGCTAGGTGTGGATGATATTTAGTTAAAAATAATGTACAAACATGCTAGAGATATTTTGGTCAAGTTATTTTTTAACTTTAAGGTAAAAAATTTCATAATTTAAAATAAGGCTCCCTATTTTCAAAATATGGGGGTATGTTGACCTCAACAAATAGTGACTTCTAGGGGAAACATATCAATATGTTAGAATTCACAGACTCTAGTTTAGACTAATAATTAGGCTATTTATTCCACTTGATCCTACACCATTATTAGGATCAATTCATGGTTAGAATAAGTCTTGTACATGAAAAATTAGGATCAAACATCAAAACATACACATTATGTGTGTGTGTTTTGATTCCACTTACTAATTACCATAAGCGTTAGAGAAAACCTTCAGATTCATAAGCTTAACCATTAACATTGATTTACAATATATTTGGATGTTCATTAAGAATCATACTTTAGCTTAGAGAAGGCTTTTGAATTACTTTGCTACCAACCAAACACCCATAGCCCTAATAGATATACCTTTGGCTCCACTCAAGGCCTTGATCCAATTTTAGCTAGGCATCCATATCCTTGATGGAGATTACTAAAATCACCTTTTCTTATAAATCTTTTGAATTTTACAATTAAGATCTTATTTTTGTATTTTTAGAAATATTTTGACTTTTTCAAAAAGGTTGGGAACTAGATTTGTTAATTTTTATGTTTTGTTCAAATGTTTGATCTTCATAAAATCATCCTTGGCTATAAACTTTGTCCCAGGTAATTAATGTATTTTAAGTACAAACATATCTTTGACACAATAAATTAAGATTTCACCCTATATGTTCAATCCTTATTAAAACCAAACTTGGATAAAAAAGGCTTAAAATATTAAAGAATAATTAACCTACTTATTAGTCCTTACCATTTTCTCTAAGCTATAACATTAGGCTCACATTTCAACATTCCATGATCAACCAATGTTGAGGGGCCATACCTATATTCTTGAACTGTGAGATTTATTGATTTATCATATGAATCTTGAGTTGAGGTCTATTTGGAATGGACTTATTAAAAATTAAGGAACAAATTATGGAAATTAAACACACCAAAAATAATGAAAACAAACATAAAGCAAAAAAATATATACTAACACTAAGTACTAACAAAGGACATGAAGGAAAGAATAAGAAAGAAATTAATCTATCTTATAGATACTACCTCTAAATAATCTTAAAGTTCATTCCATGAAGCCTTTAGGTGGGATAATAGAGAAGTAATTCGTTAGATATTTCCCATTGGTAGGCAATGTGAATTATTCCCCTTGAAAGTCTTTTAATTTGAATGTGTTATCACCTAGGATCTCAACAATCTGATATGGGCCAATCCATAAAGATGTGAACTTCCCATGCTTTCTTTTTAGTTTTAAGGATTTATCCCAAATTAGGACCAAGTCTCCTTGTCTTAACATCTTTGTCTTTGAGAGTTTATCAAACCACCTATTAACTATGGTCTGGTGTCTTTTGAACTTGGTAAAATCCTCATCTATTACATCTTCCATCTGTATGATGTCATGTAACCTAGAATTTGCACATTCTTGATCTTCTCCTCCCATGTATTCTTGCATAAAATTATAGGTTGGAAACTTGAGGGTAATGGGAAATATAGGTTCTTGACCATATACTAGCAATAATGGTGATGCCTTAAGATCTTTCTTGACTCTTGTCCTATCTACCCAAAGGGTATACTTAAGTAACTTGTGCCATGCTATTATTTTATCAGCTATAGACTTCTTTATGGATTTCATCAAGTTCTCATTTTTTAAGTTTAACACACCATTACCTTAAGGTTAATTTTTTGATGATAAATAGATAAAAATATTGTTTTCATATGCCCATTCAATCATTTTAATTGATAAAAAGACATATCCATTATCACATACTAGATATACTAGTGTTCCAAACCTTGTACATATATTTTCTTCTACAAATTTGATCACTTCTTCAATCTTATATTGCTTGGTTGCCATTGATTTAGTCCATCTTTTGTATTAGTCATTAGTAATCAAAACATACTTATGACCATTAAATAAATTAGGGCTGATTACCTCATCAAAGTCAAGTCCCTATTAGGTAAAGGGTTTATTGATCATCACTAGTTTTAATGAAATGGATGCCTTGGGCTCTTTATTATTGAATATTTGACACGAGTGACATTCTCTCACATGATTTTAATCATATTTGAAGATAATAGGCTATTAGTAACTATTTATAGGAATATTGTGGGTTATATTCCTTCGAGATGGATGTCCACTTCCCATTTTCTTCATGGAAGGTGATCAAGATCTCAATTGCTTCTTTCTTGGGAACACATCTTAGGTAAATTACTTCAAAGTTATTCCTATACAACGCTCCATCTTTGATCAAGAAGTGGGTTATATTGAGCCTTAAAAATATATTTTGATCTCTAATTAACCTTGTAGGACAATAGCCATTGATTGGAAAATGAATAATAAGATCAAAGAAATAATTGGATTGGAAACTTTGTTGCTCTACTTGCATAACACTTAGTTTGGGGTTAGTATGAATAATTAATTGAATTAAACCTTAGCATCTTACCAACATGGAAGTCTTTATATATATATCATATTATTGAAGGATATAAATCCACTTACCTCTCATTACTTCAATTCCGCATTGAATCAACATTATTTTAGTGGTAGGGTCTAGTAGAATTTCAAGTACCTTATTTCTAAGGATATAACTCATATATTTCTTCATTTCTTTGACTAAATAAAATGCTTGTTTGTCAATCAAAGAATATTTCAACTCAACATTCTTAAGGTTAGTACTCATGAAATCAATGGGGTGATCACACTTATCTATCTTCTATATTAGGACAATATATATTGTATGATTAAAGGCAAAGGAATAAAGATAAACATCTTTAGTGAAATCTAGACATATCAATATAAGAACTTGTCCAATAGTTCTTCTAATGTCTTTGAAATATTTTTTTGTCTCATCATTCCATGTGATCTTGAAATTTTCCTTCAACATGTCATATATTGGATTCACAATCTCTACAAAACCATAAACGAATTTTCTCACAATGTTTATTTTACCAAACAAAGACAATAATTCTTTCTTACTATTAGGGGGCTCTATCTTTGATATTGTATTTACTCTATTCAGGTCTATAGAGATCCCATCCTTGGTTATGACATGTCCTAATAACTTTCCCTCGGTTACACAAAAAAATACTCTTCTTATGATTGAGGGAGATTCCATAGCTTCTACATCTCTGAAACACTTATTGTAAGTGCATAATGTGGTCATCCCTATTCTTAGAAAAGATAGTCAGATCATCCATGTATATGATAATTCACTCACCTATGAGGCCTAGGAATGAATGATCCATTTCTCTTTGAAAGGTTTCACCTACACTGATTAATCCAAAGGACATTATTTTGTAGGCAAAAGTGCCCCACTTAGTAGTAAATTAGTCTTTATTCTATCTTCCTTGTTCACTAGCACTTGATTATACCCTACAAGTCCATCAATAAAAGACATCATAGTAGAACCAAAAACTATTTTTATTACTTGTTCAAGAGAAGGTAGGGATTAATTATCCTTTTTATATTCTCTATTCAGATTTCTAAAGTCAATGCACAATCTAATTTCACCACTCTTTTTCTTGACTGGTACTAAGTTAGCTACCCAAGTGGAGTGTCTAATGGGAAACACTACCATAACATCTATTAGTTTCTTGACCTCTTTGTATATCATTATTTCTAAGATACAGTTTACTGGCCTTTATTTTTACCTAAATGGCTTGTAGGCTTCTTATAGAGGTATGGTGTGAGTTATAACCTTAGGATCAAAGATCTTGAAGTTATCATAGGACCATGTTATCACATCCCTATAATTGGTCAATAGATCTTTGGATCTCTTAGTCTAAATACTTGTGCAAGTTGTATCAATGTTCACTAGTTGAGGTTGACCTTAGGGACCCAAGTCAATTGAATTTTAGTCCCTCCTATATAGTTTGGGAACCTTGATAGCCTCAACTAGTTTGTCTAAATCAAATAATCTCTCTAAGGTTATCATTTCTCTATGGATATTAATGTCATTCAACTCAATAATCTTGTCATCAAGATTGTCTTTAACTTTATCACCATTAAGGGATTTTTCATTGACCTCATAAATGATGTGAGACTCAAATACCCCTATGATAGTCATCAATTTTATGATCTTATAATCATCACTGAATACTTTCCTATGGTTAACATTATCTAGTACTGAGGGACATGGATCTAATTTAATGTTAATATTTTATGATTTGGAACTTTGATTAGGCATAAGGTTGGTTATAGCTGAAGAAAATTCATTAGCAACCTTGTTTTCTTCCCTAGGAATTGACACAACATTAAAAGCATCAAAACATTAAATTAAGACCCATACTCTAAACTTATACTTATTAAGATAAGATAATTTTCATTGATATATACTTTTGACCTGGCTAACTACTAGTTCAGAGTCACCAAAAAACTAATAGTTCCTTGACTTCATGTTTGATTACAAATTGTAATCTAAGAATAAGTGCTTCATACTTAGACAAATTAATGGTGTATGAGAACTAAAGTTTGTAAGAGGCATTATATTCTTTCCCAATGGGATTGATTAATACCACTCTTACTCTAGACTCTAATTTACATGTACAAACATCAAAATACAACTTCCATAATGCAATCATGGTATGAGAAGTTTTGGAGGTACAAACCTTTATGGTGTCAAGGATGTAAACACCTAGATATAAAAAAATCATGTTGACCCTCTCATTGTTTCATTGTACTCGGTGATCATATTTTCCATCTCAGGCTCCCTCTCTATCTTGATTTTATTGGTAACTCCTTTCCAAGGTAACCACATGTGTGAAAAATCATTTTAAATCTAACCATTTATAGATCTAGTCTAGTTTCTATGTAGTAACATTCCATATGAATCAAGAATATCCACTAATTAGATGTCAATTAATTATTGGATCCTTGGTTCATATACAATCTATATGTGATCATTTAACAACTCACTAATTAATTTGACTCCAGGTTTATGTAATTGAGTTGCAACTCTATGAGATTTAATTAGATTCAAACCAAGTTGTTCATAAATAAATTTAGGCATAATATTTATAGATTCACTAGAGTCCAACAAACAATTATACAATTTCTTACTAAAGATCTTGACTGTAAGCAGGAAAGGTGGAACATCTACCTTAATTTTTTTCTATTACAACATTAGCATGTGCAAACTTTTAGGATTTTATAGGATTCTTAAGACAAATATTCCAAAAAAAATACCTTTGATATATAATCTTAGTTAACTTATGCAAATTAATGTTATATTTGATTCTTTTCATGTCCTCCACTATATTATATCTAGTCCTATTGGAAGAGCTAGATGTATCAACATTGGGTTTAGATGTACTTCCATTAGGAAGCTCTAGATTATTATCTAATGTAGTATCAATAATGTCCAAATTATTTGGTGGAGTAGAGGTAGTCAAATTATATTTTTTATCCCTATTTCTCAGAGGATAGGTCTTCTTTAAATATTGCTGAAAATCATGAATCTCCTTAGGGATATCCTCAAGCTCATTTTCTTCTTGAAATGGGAACTCAAATGTTTCCACCATCAGAGTTAAATTAGAATATATAGATTATATTGAAGAAATTTAGGTAGATAAACCATTATATTTATTAGAGACAACATCAAAAGTATCTAACTCCTCTTGAAAATCTTCAAAAGCATTGCAAAATTCTAGACAATCTAATTCATCATGTTTTGAAGTAGAATGAACTCTACAATAATAAATCAAAGTTACATCACTAAGATTTATATTAGGTACATTATTATTAGTATATGACTCATTATTATGGCTATTATTTTTTTTTTGAGGATCTATGTGAAATCCTATTGAATATTTAGAAAGAGAATTTATTGGTATATCTTTCCCTACTGTTACCAACTTACTTTTGTGGTTGAAGGAAACCAATGCTTAGATTTTGAGCCATATTTAAGATAGATTCATTATCATTCTTGGGTGCCTCATAATTATTAACTTTAGTATTGATATTGGTTGTAGGCATCAAAGCTCTCTGGTCTTATAGATGAGATCCATTAGAAACATTGTTTAAGAGTCCTATGTTTTGGCTAGGATGTGCATGGTTCAAAGGTAATTGGTTCATAACTAGAATATGATTTAAGGAAGACATATTTTTATTGGCATTAGGAATGAAATTAAAGATAGGAAAATTTAAATTAATGTTGGGAATACTATATGCCATTTGGCCTTGGGGTTGCATTTGGTCATTAATGATCATATATTTAGCATAGGCTAAGGCTAATGTATTAATTATATGAGCAAATCTTGTAAGAAACATATAAGTCATGGGATCTAAGGCATACTTTTAAATATATAAGGCAAAATCCTCATCATGTATATAATTGAGTTATGGTTGTACTAAACATCTTCTAAAATCTAAAATTTAATGCTCTTATGGGCTCATTTGAGTCTCTTTTAACTATGGTAAACTATTGGTATAAGACACATGAACTAATGATTTTAGAAAATTTATAAATAATTATTATTTTAAAATAATTCTAGCTAGATATGTAGTTTTCAATAAGGTTTAGGAATCATTTATATACAACATATTTGAAAGTAAATGGAAACAATCTACTTGCTACATCTTCATGAACTACATCTATCAATATCAAAGAAGATTTGACAATTTTAATGTGTTCTTTAGTAGTTAAAATACCATTAGGACTAAAAGTGGGAAAATACATTTAAATATTATGAGGAAGGTCATGTACCACACATGGCACATTGATTGAAGAACCACCTATACAAGCCATACCTTGATAGGGGTTAAACATAAGAGCACCCTAAATTGGTGAATTTGGTTGATAATTTGATAGTCTATGTTTACCTTTGTAGTGATTAACTCTCCTATGAAATTCTAATGAAATAAGAGGAACCCTTATCTCTAAATGTGACTTGGTTCTTATCCTTAGAAATTCCAACATGAAATATTTAAACCCTATTTGAAATATGATGTGTAAATCTTATCCTTACAAATAATAATGATTAGACTTACACATTAAGTATATTTTACACAAATTTATATAAATAACAATAAAATACATCAATATTTAACTAAATTAGCTCAAACATATGCCCAAATACATGAATATGAATAATCTTTACATGTTTAGGTTCAAATAAACACAAATTTTCAAAGGATTTATTAATATTTGGAAAAAAATAGGTATTACTAACCTCAAACTTATTATATTCATAGATATCAAGATATATTTACCACAATTACTCATGGGTCTTCAAAGAACATCTATATTTATCTAAAATAAGAACAAAGACTAGTCTCAAACCATTAACATGAATGATCTTTACATAAATATGCTAAAAGATACACAAATATGCAAAGAATGCATCAATATTTGAACATAATTTACTAAAATTAGAAAAGATGATGTAAATTTTCAAATATTTAACTAAGTCCCTACTTCTAGAACTAGTGGAATGTGTATCCCTATTGATTCCTGAAAGTGTATCATAGGTGGTTCTCAGTGTTTAAGAAAGACTACTCATTTTTGAATTTAGAGAATTCAATGCATGAGTTGTGGGTTTTGATAATCATGTTTTCTTTGGAGGAATATAAGTATAACAAGTGGACTATTTCACAAATTTATATTAGTTGGTGGTTGGGAACCACTGTGGTCTACTAGTTGATCATTGATCTTGAAGATGTCCTATGTTATTTAAGGTGAATTATGCTCAAACCTAAGTCTAAAGCTAAACTAATATGAATATTTAAAACTAAATTTATCTAAGGTGAATTTATAAAAAGGGAGCAAAAGGAAGGGTATGGCAGAGAAGAGATATATTACTGATCTTTAACCCAAACATCATGATAAAGTCTAAGTTCCATCTAAACATGCATTTAAACAATATATGACATGAAGTATCATAATCTCAAATCCTATCACACATTAAGCAACATCTAAAGATAATATGAAATAGTGGAAATAAGGACTAAGATTACCTTAAAAATTCACACCTACAAGGAAACAACATTAGCACATATCCAATAAAGGTAAATAAAATGAAGTAAACCTTAGAACTTTCAAATAATCTAGTATTAACACAAATTATAAACTCTACACTTAAATATGCACATCTATAATTCATAAGAACCATTCAAATTTAAGATATAGACCAAATAAATGAGAGAGAAACCATGATAAAAATTCACACAAGAAAATATGGACCAAATTTTCAAAACTCCTTGCTTTGTATTAATTTTCTCAAAATTTACATAATATTTTTGGCTCAAAAAACTCTCTCTCCTTTTTATAATGGGTAATGCCTATTTATATAGACAATTCATGAGGTATACTAATTAGTCATGTATTAAATCAAGTACAACTATCCTTTTACAATATTTTTAGAACATTTTAGACATTCTAAAATGACTAACCTATAGGCAATGTCCTCTACAAGTTGTACATACCTTTACAAAAGGATATTCTATATTTAAAAATATACAATATTAGTTACAAAAATAATATTCCTAATTCAACTAACTTTGGGACCCTTTTGCTAAAGTTGTCTTTTGCCTTCCCTATAGGATCTTCCTTCTATAATATTTCTCATTGAAAAGATAGAGGTAAACAACAAGCCACATGAAGATTTCCTTTTCTTGGTCCTCTAGGTTATTGAGATCCTTCTCATATTTTTCTAATTCTTTCTTTATGCTTCTGGCATCTCCTATCTTCTCCTCTAATGAAAAAATCATGCTAATGATCTTCTTATTATCAACCCATGTTTTCCCTTTTCTTTGATTTCTTACTTCTTACATGAATTAAGTAGTTTTATTCTTGAACTCTTCATCGGTTATTAGTCCCAAAAGACTAAGGGTGGAAGGCTCTTTGATTAGGCTATCCAATATGTGTAATATTTTATCTTCTCACTATTTGAGGTCATTAGAAATGTCCCCAATTTTTTTGGACTAACTATTTAGGGCCTTGAGCTTATCCACTATTGTATCTATAGCCATATTCAAGTGGGCTAGGCCGACTGTTCTGAATTTTAGAACTTGATTATTGGTCAAGGCTTTGATCAAGACTTTCATTCGATAACTTATAGCCTGCCACTAGCCAAATTGATATATATCCATGATACCTTTTTTATTCACTACCTCTTGCCTAGTCTTGATTGATTTTAAATAAATAAACAAAGCAGCCATGGTGTTTTCAAATTGTCAAAACCTATCCTCTAGGATTGAAAAGATGCATTATCCTTTCAAATTATTGTTTTATTATATGATTCCCTTGATAATTATTTGTAATTACTCTAATTGATCCTGATCTATTTCAAGAACATTTTCTTCAAAAATTGTGTCCTCACTAGGATTTTATCCTCCAATTGGAGTCAACCCAACAAAAGGTTCCACCAACCATTTCTTTCTTCTTAGTTACCCTTTACAAACTAGTAGTTGTTGCATCAAATTTGACACCAACTAAAGGTTATGTTACTTTTGGAGCTAAGGGATCCATTTGTGTTCCACTTAATTCTCCTAGAGAAACCATTATTTTTTCATCTTCCTTTTTCAAGGTAACTATGTATCACTTAAACTCTTCAAGAACTAGGATATTGATTTCCTTCATCATTTATCAATGGTGTTGTGTAGTAGTTACCTTTTACAATTTTCCATATATGAACCATTAGATAATGGTTGGAATATGAATAAAATTCACTAAAGAGGTTAAATTCATTTAAAGGAGGAGTGAAAGTCACCTTGGGATTCTTAGCCTTCATTTGAACAATAGCCAATTCAAATTTTCTTTTAGGGATTTCTATAGGAACTAGATCCAATACCTCATTTCCTTTCTTTTCCTTTGTTTCCTCTATTTATTCATCTTTAGACTCATAGGATAATGATAGCATTTTGAGGGAATCTTAAACAGTCTCATCAGGGTCCAATGATACTATGTGAACATATCTAATTGGTGATCCTCATTCTTCTACCTAGATTGAAGATGATACAATTTTATTAGGACTTATCACCTTTGGGATTTGTTTAATTTGTGCCTTAGGTCTGGACTCTATCTATAGCTAGACTAGTGGATATTTATAATTTGTACCACTTAGAAAATATTACTACCTTAGCCCCATTTTGCATTTGTCATCATTACCCTTTTGTTTCCTCTACATTCTAGACACTAGATTGATGTTGTGCCTTTTCAATTTCATGGTGACCTCAGATAATGAAGAGGCTTTTGTGTATATGGGGTTAAAAGGAATATGCCAGTGATCATAAGGTACATTTATTCCTTTATATTTCAAATGTTCTTTAACTCTTCCATGTGGATCCCATTACCTTAGTTCATCAATTTTTAGATTAAAGAATATTCTTTATTTGGAGGATACCTAAATATTGTCCCATAATGCAAACATAGTCCTACCAATGGTTATAAGGAGGATATGAAGTAGTCCCTTCATATTGTTCTCTTAAAGACCATATATTCCATTACATATTTGATAAGATAATTCTTTCTCTCCTATCTTAATGGGTACATGGACTAGTAATCTAAGGGGAGTGCATTGACTTCCTTAAATCCTAATGATTATACAATAAGGGTATAAACAAATGTGTTTTATGGCCTCAATTAAAATTTTGATCAAGTGGTTGACTCTTGACATTAGATTCATTACTATGGCCTCTATTAGGGCTAGATTAACATAGTCACAAATGAAGTGGATGTGGTCCATGTACTTGAATATGTGTAATTTTGAATAATATTGTGAGACAATTTGTGTCCTATCAAGTGGCCATTCCCTAAGGTTGGGAATTTTTTTTGTAGCAAGAATATCATCAAAAAGGTATGACATCATATGAAATTTAGTTTTGCTTTTCTTCTTGATTATTGAAAATAATATACTCAAACAAGTGTAGATTACTTCACAAAGAGGAGGGGTAAATTATTTCTTGACTATGAAGTAGACTAAGGGAAACCAAATCTTGTCTACATATGTTTTGGTTTCACTTCCACATAATATATTCGTCATTTTCATGATCATTATTATTCTAGGTCTAAATTGACCAATGGGTATTTTGTTATTGAAGTTAGAAAACACTTGGTTTCAAAAATATAGCCATAGGGAAAGAATATTCTTTAAATCATTTTCTTTGGTCCAATTGGTGATTATGGTCCGGTCCACTTGGGGTTTAGGCAATTTGTAATAATTTTCAAAAGCTATGGGAGAGATGAAATGTATCTTCCTAAAAATACCCTCATCAATAATCATGCCCTTATCTATTTTACCATCTTTAAAAATGATAAAGAGAATGTCTATACAATGTATTACCTTGGGTTTTGTTATAGCATAATGAATACCTATGATATAAATGGAAACTATGGTGTAGTAGAGCTTACTTGTACACATGTTTTTCTCCTCTTCTCTCGTAATGGGATACTGGTTCTCAATGGTGCAAAACAAGCTTGGCCAATTATTATCCCTTGTATTTAGCACTATGGCATCAAATTATTTTTCCTTAAAAATCCTCCCTTATACATCTAAATTCAAATATAACTCCACATTTTCCCTTGAAACACCTTTTCAATCTTCCATGGACGTGAATTTGTTAAATTTCTTACTGGTAGTCTACAGCTCAATTCTGGATCAAATTATCCTTGCAAAAATAACAATCTAATCTTCCTTGGCTTGATTATAATGAGCATAGGGTCAGATTATGGTTTTAATACTTATTAGGGGTTTCTTTAATTTTTTTATAGTGCTTTAAGGGTGGTATTTATTTGAATTTATGTGAGCTTCATGACATAGATTATGTTTAGATCTTTATATTCATAGTTTTGGTTTTCCCAGGTCTAAAAAATCTTCAAATTTTCATATTATGATTATGTGCCTCCTATGTATCATTATGATGTTGTAGTATCCCAAACCTCAAAAAGAGCCTACATGTTAATATACTTGTTATCCATGAAAGTTTTGGTGAAAATGCCTATTGTATACTTGGTCATATGGAAATATATCAGATCAATGATGTCCCCATGGATGATTTATGTGATGCAATGTATGTAAATCATTATGTTTGGTCCACTTATGCTAGACTAGATTCATGTACATCTAAAAATTACTCTGGTTATCATAATAGATTATGGTTATTCATATGAACTAGACCAACGGAGAAACTATAAGTTGAAGTGAAATTATGATTCTAAATATCATCAGCCTAGTCTAAGTTAGTATAGCCAATCAATTTGATGTCACTGCCATCTATGTAGTGAATTTTAAATCTATGTGTGACCTATTAGCCATTTTATCCCACATGATAAGATTTTGCCTAGATAGATCAGTTGAATAGAGTCCTAATTAAAATACATGATTAAGAAATGACCTGATCAAGCTTATAATAAAAAGGCCTTCATCAAATATCATGCTCAAATGAATAGAGTAAGTTTATTATGCATTTAATACATTTACTTATAAAGCCTCTTAGTCCAAAAGATTACATGGAAATGATGTATTTCATGTCGAGATAATCCTCTAAAAATTTCATTTATTGATGTCTTTTCTATCTCAAGATATAATTCTTCAAAGTTAAACCAGTAGTCTAAGATATTCATGGAAACATCAAGATAAATTTATGATAATTAATCATTTAGGTTTAAATTATCCTAAGGTTGAACACAGATCTGACAGGTGTTAAGATCTCAAGAGCTTGAGTAGAATATATATGGCATGCGTAAGGTTAAAGAGTTAAAAAGTGCTTGGAACAAGATTGATGGTTGTCATTTGATAAGATGAAATATCTAATAGTGAGAAAAAAATAGACAAGGTCAATGGGCCTCAAATATCTAATGGAGTGCATTTTGTTATGCGCCTAAGATATAATGGTGAGCATCTATTCAAAAAGTTAGAGGATCTTGAGATTTAGTAAAGGGATGACAAGTGTCATGATCATGGTGACTTAGTAGATCAATGGTGTACATTTTATCAAGAAGAAGGAGATCAATGACATATGTTTAATCAAACCAAGGAGATTAATGGCTTGCATTAAATTAAATTAATGAGATTGATAGTGCATATAGGGTTAAAGGGTTAATGAACTTAGATTAAATTTGAGGTGGACACATCACACAAGAATAGGAGAAGATGAAATTGATAGTGTATCCTAAGGATAAAGACACAATTACCAAATGTATTAATCTCAAATACAGATCACAAAGCAATGGCCAATGATAAAGGTCGAAGGTGTCATAATCTTGAAGACCCATATCATGATCGATGGTGAAAATTAAAGGTTAAAGTTATGAGACTTTGATTGGAGGTTGTAATATAGTTTAAAATTGAACTAAAGTGATTCTTCAAGGATTAAATGTTGGCATTCGGAACTATTGAGTAACCTTAAATCATTTAGTAACTCAAGAATGATTCTATGCATATATTCTTGATTGATGGTTGAGGAAATCATGGGTTTCTTGCTTCATTCTCTACCTTTCCACACTAGATAGAGTCTTAATGACATTAATGCATGAGGATATCAAGGAGTTGGTACAATTATTATCTTGATCATTGATGAATCCTCCATTCTCCCATGTATGTTCCCCATCTCTCTCATTCCTTTATAATATAATTATAAACTTCTAATCCTTGAAATAGATCCCTCGATTAGGCATGAATAGACTCTGCCAAGATTGATCTTTTTAAACTCTTGAGATAAGTAGTTGACTATTTCATATTTCATTATTCTAGTATAATGTGTTAATGTTAGTTTGATTTACATATGTGGTATAAATATTTCCCTTGTCAAGTCCTAATCCCACCTAACTACTAATTTATCTTATTATGTATGTCATCTCTAGTGTTTAATATCATTTGATTAAAAATATCAAGTGGATACATTGATTGATTAATGCCGTGAATCAGGCCTTTCCGTCACTTCCCTCATGTTTTGATCACTTGGTGAACCAATGGATGAAATATTGATGCATAAAAAAGATTTAGAGTTATAGATTCATTATTTTTATTGTCTCATTAGTGTATTTAGAAGTTCAAATATAGTGGGTGAGTAATCAATTTAGGTGAATCACCAACATTATCTTAGATTTCCCTTTCAGTTGTCTTTCTCTTCCATTCACCTAAACAATTAGTAGGATTTAGTGGAAATGAGATAATTTATACATAAGAGGAGATTTTTTCATTAAAATTCCTAGAGGTCTTACCCAAGATTAGGTAACCCATAGCCTAGGGTCATTACCATGTTGGACTAGATTTTAGTAGAGGACCTGAATAATTATTTGCTCAGCTAAGGTACAATCTAAGTCTCTAACAAGTTTGACACACTTGATGAGACCAAGATCAAAAAGAGTGGAAATATTGTTAGTGTCTCTTTCCTCTAATTAGATTTTAGAAGAAATAAAGTTAACACAAATGGAGATTCTAAATCAAATCTTCTGATTATAAGTAGCCTAGGTATGTTTTAGTGAAGATCTTAATTATATTTTGCATCTAAGGTTGATATGAACAACTATGTTGGATACTCCTATCATTCACCTCCTTATACATAGTTCCAACATGATCTATATGAGCCTAATCAACCTTACCAATAGTTATATCAAAGATATGATGAGCCTTATCAAGTTTCTCATGATCCTTATTATCAAAGGCATGGCTCTTACCTACCTCATGACCCATATTATCCCTAATATGATCTCTATTAGTCTTATGATGAGCATCAACAACCATATAGATATCCTTACTAGTACTATGGTGATTCATACCAATCCTATGATAACCCTCATGAATCTTGTTGTATTCTTGATCAAACTTATCAAGCCCCAAATCAATCCATCTCAAGATTAAAAAAATTCTATTTGACTATGATAAATAGATGATAATCATAAGCACTCAAAAGAGATATGGATAGGATATTTCCAATCATGAAATTCAAAAGTTGACAACTAATTTTTAGCAAGATAAAGAGGTAGGTACATCCTTCATAAGGTATGGCCACTCAAACTTTAGTGCTGATATTCTAGACATAAGTGGTCTGATAGTAAGCATTGAAGAGAGGTTAGTAGTTAATGAGGAAACCCTGAGGTCATCATAATCATCATCATGTTCCCATAGATATTTTATTTTCCCTCCATAAATGCCAAACCAATGTTTATCATAGCCCTCAAAAGTCCATTCAGACCTTGCCTAACTTTCCTACCTATAAGTCTATCCAAGAGAGCCCTCAAAAGGTTTCAAAAGCATGTTTGAGGAGACTAATCTCCATGTTTTTTAGTAGATCATACAAGAGACTTCATCTTTAATTTTATAGGTAAAAATCTCTAACCAATTGGTCCATGATTTTGAGGCTAATTTAGCCAAGAAAATTGAGTTTTCCAATCAACATCTCCAGCATTGAATAGTAACTGCAAAGGCAACACAACAAAAAATTTCTTCTTTCCTACCCATAATAAGAATAAGTAGAAACAAATGTTTCTAAACCTAAGTTTATAACTCAGAATCAAATTCAATGATCAAGCATAAATTTAGTAAGAAATTGGCAGGATGGAAAGGCAGTCTTCTAAGCCAAGGTGGAAAGCTCACACTCCTCAAAGCAAGTCTTCAAAGCATACCTACGTACGCTTTGAGTTTTTTCAAAATCCCCACTAAATTTGCTGAAGCTATTGAAAAAATCTAGAGAAACTTTCTTTGGTCAGGTACTGAGGAGAAAAGGAGAATGCCTCTAATAGCATGGGATAACATCTGCAAACCTGTCAGGGAAGATGGACTAGGTATAAAGAAAATTAGAAGTATGAACACAACCCTCTTAGCTAAACAGGGGTGGAGGGTTTATCAGGAAAATAAAGAATGGAGTAAAATATGGAAGCACAAGTACTTATTCAAGGCAAAGTCACTCCCTAAATTCTTTACTACTCCAGACATTTCTCATCCTTCTACCATATGGGGGGCAGTCCAGGGGACTAAACATGTTTTAGAAGAAGGAAGCTCATGGAAAGTTGGCAATGGTAAAAAGGTGAAGTTCTGGGAAGATATTTGGTTAAGAGGAAAACCTTTGCAAGAAGAAATCAAAAATAAAGATGTTATAGATAGATACAAGCAAAGAGTGGGAATAATGGTTAACCAATACTGGCAGAACAACTCTTGGGTAAACCTCACTGACTATGATCAAGATCTCAAGGATATTCAACTATCCCTAAATGCTATATCTCTATATCCTAACCATGAAGATAAAATTGTTTGGCACAATGAGCCAAGCGGATAGTTTAAAGTTTCTTCCATCTTCACCTCAAAGGGAAATGGTACCAAACCATTATGGATGAGAGCCTGGATTAAGGGGCTCATCCCTAAAATCAAATTCTTTTTCTGGACCCTTCTCCAAAACAAAATATTGACTGTGGATAATTTACAGAAACACAGAATAAATATTGTAAACATGTGTATTAATTGTAAGAAAGACCTTGAAGATAGAGATCATTTGTTCGTGAATTGTTCCTTCACTTAGCTAGTTTGGAAAGAGATCCTAAATTTGTGGGGCATTGCATGGATCCACCATAAAAACATGGAATTATCTCTCAAAAGCTAGTACTGCCCCTTCAAGAATCCTTAAGTTCTTTTTTTATGGAAACTTACTCTTCCCCATATTTGGTGGGGAATATGGAAGGAAAGAAATAACTGAATCTTCAGAAATAAAGAACTTCCTGGATGGGTGGTAGGACAAAACATCATTAGAGCTATAAAGGAGAATTTTTTATCACAAAAGAATCCAAGCTCAACTCTCCAAGTGGATAACCCCTTAAGGATGGATAATTCTAAAGGTAAACCTGATAATCCCAAATCAGGAGTTACTTGGAATGTTCCCCCTCAAGGGTGGATTAAAGGAAACTTTGATGGTGCTGCCAAAGGGAACCCGGGCAATGTAGGTTGTGGTGGAGTTTTGAGAAACCATATGGGAAAGGTAATTGATGCTGTTGCAATCCCCATTGGTAAATCGAATTGATAAATTGCCGAAGCTACAGCTGCCCTTTAGACCATCAAAATAGCTGTGGACTCAAGATATCCCAAATTGTGGCTTGAAGGGGACTCATTGAATATCATAAATATTCTTAACAATAAAAATACTATGTCTTGGACTATAGAGGCTAAGGTAATGGAGATGAAAAAATTAATAAATTTTTTTGAAGAAGTGACTATAACCCACACCTTTTGTGAAGCCAATGGTGTTGCAGATTGGCTAGCTAATTGTGCAGTCCGGACAGGTCAAACAGTGAGGTGGCATGAAACATTGAAAAGAATGTGGATTTGAGGGTGCTCATTCTTCATGATGCAACTCATGTAAAGGAAGGAAAGATTGGATTGTAATAGAAATATAATGAGTTAGAGGAGTGGCAGTGTGGGGAAAGGACAACAATCATTAAAGAGGAAGGCCCTCAAGAGTGAGAAGTGGATCTTGAATATGCACAAACAAAGCCGACTTTATAATCAATTTGGCAGCAGGTGGGATCATTGTAAAGACCATAGCGACTGGGTTTCAAAGAAAATGAGTATGGCACGTGAAAGGAAGGGAGAACCCAAGAAGCAAGAACCCAAAAGCTATGATGAATGGAAAGAGAAACAAGAAGTCTAGAGAATTCTATAGAAAGGTAAAGTTGCAAACTATATGGAAAGGCTCCATGGGTCAAAACCACATATCACAATGGCTTTTTTCAAAAATTGGACTGATGAAAGGGTCACCTTGCATGGTATCATAGTGAACCTAACAAAGGATTTTATAGCAGAGGTTACAAGGCTGCTTACGGATGGACTTAAATTCTCCAAGCAGACAAGCATTTTGAATAAGGCCTTTTTTAAGTTCCCCAAGATGGATGTGGAAGAGCAGAAGCTAGTCAAGAATAGGGAATTCTATGAATTGGATCAGATTAAAGGGATATGGAGGGATATCTTAAGATGTATAAGGGAGTACTTCATCCTGGATGGAAGAAGTAAGCGAGTGCACAAATTTCACTTTGTCTTCCTTAATCATTTCAGGCACAAGGTAAGATTGTCTTTTCCCTTTTACCTTCGCTTCTCCTTGGTCCAAAGTTTATATGCTCATAGGAAAAAGGAAACACACCCTATCATACATGAAGGCCTTATTCTATTAATCGAAGGCTATTGAAAGAATAATGTAATGGTAAAGTACCCTAACCAAGGGAAAAATAAGGATTCAGGGAGCAAAAAGAGTGAAAGTGTAAAAGGGAAAGGCAAAATCAAGCTCCCTAGTGCTAAAAATCAGAATGTAGAAGAAGATATTGAATGGGAGAGAATTGATAAACCCAGGGAGGAAAAGTTGGAGGAAGAAGAAGGAACTAAAAGCTGGGATACAAACTCTAATGAGGATGAAGAATGTCCTGAGAAGAATGAAAAAGAAGATGTCAACATAGAGGAGGATTCTGCAAATAGAATAGAAGATACGGAGGAAAATCAGAAAGTGTCAGAGGATGATTTTGTCCAGGATGGCCTTGTTGAGGACCCTGCTTCAAGAAACGAAAAGGAAACTATAGTTTAGGATGATAATCAAGAAATGGACATGGAAATTCAAACTGGAATTAAAGAACAGGATCAAAAGGGTTGAGAGGATATCTTTGAAGAAGCCAGGAACAGTCCCAATAAAAATTTTGAGGAATGGAGAGAGAAAAAATAGAATGATGAAACACACACACCAATGACTTGGGTCAATTGCAAAGCAAAGGCATCTTTCCAACTTGATTCTTGGACGTGTAGGGAGATCATGGATCTCAAAAGAAAAGTGGAAACTATGGAAGATACTCTGAAAGCTGTATGGAACAAAATTAACAATATGGAAAATTAGATAAGAGATTTCCCAGTCAAGCTCAAAGCCTATGAGAATAACCTCTAGGAACTCATCAAGGACAACATAACAAAAATGGAGGAAGTTACATCCAATATTTGTGCTACTGCTGTCAAAATTGGAAAAAGACCTAATGAGGAGACCAAAGCCTTGGAGGGACCTAGCAAAAGGATGAGACAAAGTTCAAGAAAAAAGTCTACACAAGAGGGAGCCATGCTGGTGGCAACCACTACCTAGGATACTATTGTGAAAGGAAAAGAAACTATGAAAATGACATTGGAACTAGATGATTAGTCTAGTTCCTCTTGTTGGTTATGTAAACTGGTCTTGTTTAATGGTTTCTTTTTGTAATTTTCTGCCTATGGTGTAGCCAGATCTTTGTTAAATCTGGGTTTTGACCGGTAGTCTTTCTGGTGGTTTCAGGTCCATTTAAAACCTGTTTTTGCTACCTCCTTGTAGCAGTTTTTAGGCTATGCCTATGGTCTTGGACACTCTTTCTTTCTTTCCTTGTACTAGGGTTTCGGGGCCCCTTCAAAACCTATTTTTACCTTAATCTAAAACATTCAAGCATATGCTAAGATGCTAAAGTCAATAGAAAGCTAGTGATCATTCATCCTCCACTCCTTTCCCCTCAAAATCCTAGAGCCTTTCCTTCATATAAAGCCATTCTAGAAATAATAAAATTGAGAAAGGAGGTGAAGGTGATCTAAGAAGAGGAAATCCATGATCAAAACTAGGTATATATGGTAACTTCTTTGGACATTTCTCATCTTATTGAATATTTTTAAGGGTCTAATATGACACTCTTTGAGAAAGAGCCTCTCATTTGTGAGGCAAATCAAGAAGATGCATCTAAGTAAATATAAAATGAACGTGAATTAAGTGACTAATAATAATAAATTAGGATTGGGACATCTCTTGGCAAGGACAAACATGGTTCAATCTTCCATAATGTTGTAAACATGGAATAAGTGCAAGAGAAAGCTGAGGTAGATGTTGAGATGCAAAATTAAGAACAAGTACATGAAGAGGAGGTTGTTAATGTTCAAGAGGAAAAAACTCCAATTGTACAAGTTGAAGGTATTTATCATGAGTTATTTGATGAATCAATATCTCCCATTCATCATGAATGATAAGAGATTATATAAGTAGTAGAACATAAGTACCAATCAATACAATAAGGTGAAGAACAAAATAACTTTGAGATTATGCTCAATCATCATCTTGATGTTGTAGATGAAGTAGTTTTGATTGACTAAATAGAGATATCAAAAATAGACTTGTAGCCTCATTATTATGGTCAAGGAATTGATATGCTTGCTTATAATATTTAGCTAAAATAAACTCCAATTGAACTACAACTTCATGAGAATAAATATTTAGATTTATTTGATATCTTTCATTCAAGTTATTCTATACTTTAATGTGGCCCATTGCAGGCTAAGGAAAGTGATTTCATCAAGTAAGAATTAATTATTCTCTCAAAAGATGATATGTTTTAAATTTTAAAATATGGTCATCAACTTTTATCTTCAAATTTAGACATTTATCTAGTCTTGGAAGCTGAGAATGAGCTCAAGTGTCCTCAAGAAGTCCCAAGATTAGATCCATCTCCCTTAGAGGTTAGCCTTGTAGATATGCCAAAAGAGATACACCATGATGTCCAACATGATCATAGTCAATAACTCATCAATGAATAAACATTAAAAATTTTCTTGAAAATTCCACAAATTTAGGAGTATGACTGGTTCTTTGACTCATGTCTATAATTCATGCATTGAAAATAGGCAATAGAGGAACCATTTGCTTCCCCAAGAAGACACGAGCATCTAATTTATCTTATTTACAAAAGAAAGCTATAAATAAAAGGCAAGCATGCTTCAAAGTTCCAAGGTGCACCAAATAGCTTTCTAATTGACCCTAGAAAGAAGCTTGGCACTATAGGTTAGTTGTTTTTGGTTTGTTTTGTTTCAATAAGTGATTAGCACATGTAGTAGTCTTCTTCCCTTTTTTCTTGTTTTCCATGTTTCCATAGGTTAGTGATCCTTGCTTTGCTTAAGTTACGTTCCCTTATATTATATGTTTCCCTTTAATAAGTGCATTAAGCACTTTCTTTTGTTTTGTTCCTTTTGGTCTTTTTCTGTTTCAAGAGGAGTTATGTAGGGGTTGGTAGCTAGTTTTAGTTTCAGATCAATATGTTTAACTAGAGTAGAGACTCCACTCCCAATGGACTAGACAAGGCAACTAGTCTGGGTTGTCAATCATATTAGGAATGCTTCCCTATGAGTTTCTATAAATTTTGGAAAATTTGGCCCACATTCAAATAATTTAGCTAGATAGATCAATTGAGTAGAGTCTTGATTAAAATGGATGATCAATAAATGACTTGAGAAAGCTTAAAAGAACTAAGCCATCATCAAACATCATGCTCAAACAAATAAAGTAAATTGGTTTTTCATTTAATAGATTCACATGGAAAGCCTCTCAAGCCAAAATATTGCATGTAAATGATGTATTTCATTCCTAGATCATCCTCTACAAATTTCATATCTTTATTTTTTTAACTCAAAGATATAAAACTTCAAAGTTAAATGAGTAGTCTAAGATGTGCATGGAGACATCAAGAGAAATCTATGAAAAGTAATAATTTAGGTTAAAGTTATCCTAAGGTTGAATGTAAATATGATAATTGTCAATATCTTGTGAGATCATGTATAATATATACAACATGTCTAAGGTTAAAGAGTCAAAAAGTGCCTAGAACATGATCAAAAATTAGTGTTCAATCAGATCAAATATCTAATATCAAGAGGCAACCTAATGATTTTAGTGGGTCCTAAAGATCTAATGGAGTGAATTTGATCATGTACATAAGA
Organism: Torreya grandis; assembly: GCA_037957365.1. NCBI lineage: Eukaryota > Viridiplantae > Streptophyta > Pinopsida > Cupressales > Taxaceae > Torreya > Torreya grandis. The sequence continues at coordinate 738,738 of JARHVA010006867.1, forward strand.
TATAACGGTGAAAATAAAGTCAAAAAGTTAGAAGATCTTGAGATCATGTGAAGGGATGACAAGTGTCATGATCACAGTGACTTAGTAGATCAAAGGTGCACATTTGATCAAGTAGAAAGGGATCAATAGAATTCATTCAATAAAACCAAGGAGATAAAATGAAATGCATTAAATTAAACCAAGGATATTAATGGTACATATAGGTTTAAAGTGATAATGAGCTCAGATTAAATACAAGTTTAACACATGGTGAAAGCACAGGAATATATGAAATTAATAGTGTATCCTAGGGATAAATGCATAATAACCAAGTGTCTTAACCTCAAATGTGGATCATATATCTATATAAAATGATGAAGGTCAATGTTTTCATAATCTCAAAGACCCAAATCGAGGTTGATGGTCAAAATTAAAGGTCAAAGTTATGAGATTTCAATTGGAGATCAAAATATAGTTTAAAGTTGAGCCAGATAGGATCTTTAGGGATAAAACATCACCATTGGGAGTTTTTGAGTAACATTAACACATTAAAGAGCTCAATAAATATTACATACAACCATTATCAATTGATTATTATATAAATAATTGGTTACATGCTTCTTTCTCTATTTTTTCATGTCAGATAGAGTCCCAATGACATTAATGCATGAGGATCTTGAGGATTTGGTACAACTATTGTCCTAATCATTGATGAATCCTTCTCCATTCTCCCATGCATGTTCCCCATATCTTTCATTATTTTTATATAAATATATTATTCTAAGCCTTTGAATGGATCCTTCTGTTGGGAATGAGTAGACTATACCAATATTGATCTTTGTAACCTCCTAAGATAAATAGATGACTATTTCAAATTTCATTATTTTGGTATAGTGTTTTAATGTCAATTTGATTTGGATATATGGTATAAAGATATCCCTTATCAAGTCTTGATCTCACCTAGCTACTAGTTTATCTCGTTATGAAACTAATGTTTAGTGTTTAACGTCATTTTATTGAAGCTAACAAGTGGACATATTGATTGGTTAGTGCCTTCAATTAGGCCTTTCCATCACTTCCCTTAGGTTTTAATTATTTATTAAACCTATACATGAAATATTTATGCATACTAGACATTTGGATTTGTATATTAAATATTTTTATTGTCTCATTAGTGTTTTTAGAAGTTCAAATAGAGTGGGTCAGTAATTAATTTAGGTGCATCACCAACATTAGCTTAGATTTCCATTTTAGTTATATTTCTCTCCATTTTCACCCAAAAATTAGTAAATTTTAATTTAAATAATCTAATTAATAAATTAGAGGAGATATCCTCATTAAAATCCTAGAGGTCTGACCCAAGATTATGTAACCCATAGCCTAGGGTTATTCCAATGTTGGATTAGATTTGAGTAAAGGACTTGAACAATCTTTTTATTAGATAGGGTGAAATTTAAGTCTCTAACATGATGTAAATGTATTGAAATATCCTCTTTAATACTTTTTGGTGTAGTTCATGGGGTTCTTACATGAGTTTGGAGACTAGGCGTACTACATATGATACATCAAGTCTGGTATGTATCAGGTAGATAAACCTTCCCAAAAGTTATTGTTAAAAGGTAGGATCAACCAAAGGTTAATTAGAATCTAACTCAATATTATATATATATATATATATATATATATATATATAAAGGGAGTTATATTTTTGCTATATTCAACCATGTGAAATTAAATAGATTGATAGCTTACTTAGGTTGTTTAAGGGTTATCCTCGAATCAGATGAATAAATATAAATCACAAGGAAGTAATGTAGAAATAATAATTATGTCATGGAAAACATTTCCTAAAGAGTCCTTTTCACCACTAAATTGTATTAATAAGAGCCACTAATGATCAAAATATCATCAAGATAAATAACCTAAGTCAAGATCAAATCATCCTTCCATAAGAGATATATGTTTGAATCTAAATGACATATAGTGAATCCTATTGTAAGAAGGAAGTAATATATCTTGGTGTAACAAGAATGAGGGGATTATTTGAGGCCATATATGGATTTTAAGAGTCTTCATACAAGTGAAAAATACTTAAAAAATCTTGAAGACTACTCTATGTAAATATCTTCCTCATGATCACCATGAAGAAAGGTAGTCTTCACATCCATCTAATGAACATCCCAATGATTGGTTATGGTAACAGTATGTGTGAGTATGATGGAATTAGTTTTGGTGACTTGTGAAAATTTATCTATGTAGTCTATGTTAGCACCTAAGATAAACCATTGGTAACCAACCGCACCTTGAATTTGTCAATAGACCCATATATTAAAGACTTAGTTTGATGTTTACATCTCCATCAATCCATCTTTCTTCCCTTAGTATTTAGTGTCAAGTCCAAAGTGTGATTTATGATTATGGATATATATTCCTCCTAAGTGGAATAATCCCACTAATTAATACTTGATTCCTCTCAAAAATCCTATGGCTTTGAGGTAGAGGCATATAAAGCATGTAGCTCACTCTAAAACTCTAAACATGTTTACTTGTCATTTAAAGGATCCCTAACCCATGTAACTATGATTTATATGGTCTACCTAGCTAATATATGAATATATGTGGATGATTCATCTATAGAAACATCATCCATAAAAGTGTGTCCATATGTGTATGGATACGAGTCTACATCAATACTCTCATTATCAAAATTAGGAGAAGTGTCCTTAACCTCTAGAATGTACTCACATTGATCTGAATCATCTGAATTAAATCTAAGTGAGTCTAATGAAGTGAGAGAAGTGTCATGTGTTTATTTTGTGGTAATCTCCAAAAATTGAAAACTTATCTTGATGAACAACTCATGTGTTGTCAAATGAATAAGGCATACCCCTTGACACCATCTAGAAAACCTAAAAATATTCAAAGATTATTTTGAGGTTCCATATCCTTACATTTATTCTTTGGTATGTGTGTCATAATTTGAGATCCAAAAAATCTGAATTTTTCAACTATGGGTTCCTAATTATACCAATATTTATAAGGAACTATGACTTTTAAATAATTATGAGGAACCCTGTTTTGAATGTAGTAACTACATTCGGTTGATTTGGCCCATTACTGTGGTGCAAGTGACTTAGAGTGAATCATATAGTTATCCATCTCTTTCAAGGACCTACTCTTACACTTTCAAAATCTAATTTTTTGAGGACTATATGGATTTGTACACTACAAATCAATCTCATCTATGATACAAAACCACTCAAACATATTATTAACATACTCACCCATATTATTTGTTTAAATAACCTTGATGGATTTATCTATTTTTTTCTATAAGGACATTGAAGTCTTGAAACTTTTTTAAAACTTTATATTTTTGCATAAGGAAGTGAAATAAAGTATATCTTTATAAATCATTAATGAAGGTAAGAACATAAATATCCTTCATAAAAAATAGACTAGGAAAAATCCCAAATACATCCTTGTGTACTAACTCCAATACATGTGAATTCCTTTAATATTTTAATTTTTATCAAATTTATCTTTGAGATGTTTCCTAAGGGTACAACCTTCACAAATACCCTTATAGAAGTGGACACAAGGTAAAATTATGACTGTATAATTTTTACTAAGTTGTTATAGGTAGTGTTAGTTGACGTGGCCAAACCACCCATGTTACAATTTGATAAATACATTTGAATGACTTAAAAATGTATTTGGATAAGAATTAATTAAAAAATGAGAGAAGGTATATAACATGGATTGGTGATCTACCCTACCCATTTCCATTTTATAATTAGTATGCGACTTTATTATTATGGCCGAATCTAATTAAAAATCTACCCTCATGCCTTTATTGATATGAATGATATGGTACACTAACAATAGATTAGTTGAAAGTGAAGAAACACCTATAACATTATTTAATGTTCCTCAATCCATTTAAACAAACCCTCTCCCTAAAATGTTTATTAAAGTTCCATCACCCAAAGTGATATAAAACATGATAGAAGGATATAAAGAAGAAAACTCAACTTATGAATAACCCATGTGGTGGGAGTCACTGAACTCAATTACCCATGAAGGTGTTAGAACTACAACTACTTTAATATATTTTCCCCTTTCTTTCTATTTTCCTTAAAATAATCTTGAGTTTATGAATTCTACGTGATAGACTCAATAACACCCTTGTTGTTCTTTTATATAAGAAGGACTAGATTATCAATTTATTTATTCATGATCTTGTGTTAATCATGCTAATTTTTCTTTCAATAGGCACTCTTAACATCATCTTTATTATATTTATAATTAGAAGAGGAGGTTTCAATGGTTTTTTTGGTAAAGGTTGATTCTTTTTTCTTCTCTTAATCCTTGATATTTTTATTCTTCTCTTTGTTTGAATCCTTATAATTCCCATTATCAACAATTAGGGATTGATTTTTTGAGGACCTTAATGTGCCCATATATATTATCTTGTATTTCTCTTGAGTTAAGCTATGAACAAAGTCATCTAAAGAAGGCATATTCCATGTAGTGCCTAGAGAAATTTTAATGGAATGTAAAGTAGAGACAAAAAATAATATATACCTAATTTTGAGAGTATATAAATAATAAGTTGGTCATATTTATTATTTATCAAAAATTATTTAAATTAAAATCTTAAGGACTTAAACTTAGTGAATAAATCTTGAAGGGCATCAAAACTATTAGGACTCAAACTAATGATTTCATTTTCTAGTTCACGCCCTATGATTACATCTTGGTTACCAAAAGGATTTTCTAAGGTGATATATATGTCATTAGTAGTTTTATCAAAATCTACATGTAAGATAAGAACAATATAAACTGATAGACATAATAACCCATAGGCTTCATCATAATAGTTGTACCACATAATTTTGTATTCTTTTATATTAGGTTAGATTTAATTTCCTATTGTAATATGATGTAAACCATTCATTATTAATATAAATTAAATTTGGCTTACACTCATAGTAGTTAAATGACATTATAGGATTAATTGAACTTGTATCCATAATGTAGAAATAAAGTTTTTAGTGATTTTTAGTTGTATTCATTATTGAAAAAGAAGTGCAAATAAAATGAAAGAGTGACATAGACATATTAACCCCCTAAACTATGATATGGTTAACCCCCCTCCCCAAATTTTCAAAATATAATACATGGTCAAAACAAAATTAGGGACAATCGACAATGTGTCTTGATTAATTAGTGTACAAATGTCAAGAAAATAATTGATTTACAAGACAAAAAGAGGATGTCAGGCTTAGCCAATAATTATTGAAATAAGGGTGACTAAAAAGTGAGAAAGAGAGAGAAAATGAATGTTTTCAATGCAAGGGGGTTTGTCCACCTACCAAAATAGACCTCACTCTTCGGTCTTTATCATGCAAAAATATGAAGCATGCCCAAAAAACAATAAAGTTTCCCATCTTTAAAAAAACTCACAATATATTATTTTTTAATTAAAAATAATTAGAAAAATATATCCCCCTTTTAAAACTAGTTTTTTATTAAAATATTAACATAAATACATTAATAAAATATTTCCACCAATACAATATTATTTTTATAAATAAATAATAATAATGATAAAAACTACCCCTTACCATTTTCACCATAGAAAATTTAAATATGCATGCTTTCTTTTATAATATCAATGAATGACATTATCAAATAATATTTTAATTGTATTTTTTTTATTTTCCCTCTTTTAAAAGGTCAAAGTAATTTATAAACTTATAAAAGTGATGATTACTTAAAAAAATAATTGTTTAGCATAAAAATCACAACTTAAAAAAGGCGGTTTTTAGATTCATAAACTAGTGTAGTGACTAAAAAACTAGTGGTTTTAGAACATAGAATGTATTTATGGTCTAGGGGCGTACCAAAAATACAATATGAGGTCAATGGATATTTTTAGGAAGGAAAGCCCCTAAGGAATAAGGTCACTTCTCTGTAGAGGAAGGGAACTACTCGAGCAAGCTATAACTCGATCACATATGAAGAACAATGAACCACGTAAGGATAAACCAAGAAGGCCAAAGTTGAATTAGGTCAATGATGTAAAAACTATGGTTTAATCTTTATTATAACTGAGTTGGATGCATAATATATTCTTACCTCAAATCATGGTAGAGGAAGAGTATCATTAGAGAGGGTGGTTAGATGGAGACATTGGGGGCTGATAGAGAGTGAATCTAGAAACCCTTACACACACTACTGAGCATATCTTGTTTCATAATTATTTCATATGAAAAACATATCATGTTTTATGTAATTTTAATTTATATTATTAATAGTATGCTTATTGGTATAATCTTTATTTATGTTGATGACTTTTTGATTGTTTGAATGATTTCACTATGTTTTGTGATCTTATGTAACCTATCTTATTTGGATTAACAAATAAATTTTGTTATGTTTACTTATATCATTACATTATTATATTTGGTTAAATATTAAAAAATTAAAATTTATTGATGGATTCCATACTAATTATTTGAGATGTAAGATATATATATAATAATAATTAAAGATTAGTATTATTATGATAATAACATTATTTTTAAAAAGATTGTATTTGATTAAAAGTTATTTTAATTATTTGAATTCATGTATATAAAATGATATATTAATGTTAATTAATAAATTATTATATAAATAATTATAATTAATATATATTATATTAGATATAATTTAGTGTAACCCCTAAACTCCAAGTCTTGCATTGCATAGTTATATTGTCTAAGTTATATGATTTCTTTGTGGTATTAGAGGCTCAAACAAAAGGACTTAATGTCTCCACTAAAACAAAACTTTTTTTATTGATATAACAATAACAATGGTGTACACTAGAATAAGAGGTGAGGGTACTTTGACTATTCAATCCTTTGTGGACGCAAATCAATTTTAATCATAACAAGCTACAATGTTGGACCAAATCCTAGTAATCATGGAAGAGACTAGGGACAAAATCATAACCCTATAACAAGAAGTGCATGGACATTAATAGGATAATGCTTAAGAATAACCAAAAGAGAATACTAATTATTAGTAACATATTCAAGATAAAAGGCATGAGGAGGTGCCACAAATTATGAAAGCTTGAGTATATGTAGATTTCTCACTTGACATAAACAAAGGTGAATCCACCCAAGTTCAATGGAGATATATTGGGGGATGGATTTTAAGCATGGATAATAGAAATTAATAAGTATTTATATATTTAAAATTATTCCAAATTTGTGAAATTGGTCTAGGGAGCTTATTAGCTTATTGGTGAAGCAATGACTTGGTAGGAAAATAAAAATCTCAAGATGAACCTCAACTCAACCACCATCACTTGAGAATAGTTTTCGGCACTGTTTAAGTCATGATGGCTTCCATAGTTATACTTTGACCAAAATATTATGGACTTTAAGAACCTTAAGCAAGGGGATTTCTTAGTGAATGAACACTAGGATAAATTCACCAATATTTTTGAGTATATACCTTATTATTAGGTAGATGGGAGGTTTAGAATCAAGAAATTCATCATGGGATTAAAACCCCAAATAGGTAGCAAAGTAGATGTGCATGGTCTATCAACCATAGATCACATGTTTGAAAAGGTGGTAAAAATATATATATATATATATATATATCTCTTTCCCAAGTCAGAGATAATTTTAAAAATAAATTTGGAAGTTATAAACCAACTTTCAACAAGAATAATTTGAATAAAAAGAGTAGAGATTCCAAGGGTTAGTTCAAGAATGAGATCACTAAGTTCAACAGTGTTTCAAGGAATAGGAAGCTTGGTAATGGTTACAAGGGTGGTTTCAAGGTAAACTAATAGACTGAAAAGAAAGGACCCACTAAAGGTTTATTCATTTATGGAGGTAACCATTTTTATCATGAATGTCCTTAGGACAAATAAAAAATAATGGTTCAATTTCTCAGTAAGGTATGTTTTAGTAATAGATTCATAAAAGTGTTGGTAATTGATAGGCTAAGTATAAAGTTTCACACATAGAACTATGAGGTATTTTTTTAAATTATATAGTTTCTATTTTAATTGATACATGAGATACATAATGTTTCATTGCTCTCAAATTTCTTAGTAAATTATCTAGAAGGGCTAGAATAATGACAAATACATGATCATTACAATATAGGAATGAGTTATAGGTAAAAGCTAACAAGTGTCTAGTCAAAGTAGAGATTAGATTTCTTAATTTTACTATAGTATTAGATATTTATACAACACCATTGGGATCATATGATGTGATCCTACAATTTAGTTGGATTGTGAAGCATAAATCCAAGGCTAACTATATTCTGAAGAAGGTTGAGTGTTAATATGGTTTTGGAAATCAGACACAACATTAGGGTGAGAAGAGGGAGTTAAAAATAAGCTAGATGTATGTAATTTAGCTCAATAAAGCTCAAAATAATGGTTTCCAAGAATTTATCATTACTAAAATTGAGATGGAAATGTCAAAATAATCATCTATCAAAGATTATTCTTTTCTATAAGACTTCCATGATGTATTTCTAAAAGAGTTACTAGGATTTCCACCTAAGAACTCATTTTATTTCTTAATTGATATCATACCTAGATTGGACATAGAATGTAAGGAACCATATAGGATGACAACCACTTAATTGGTTGAGTTAAAGGCATGACTTCAACAATTATTATTGAAAGGTCTGACTCAACTAAGTGTGTCACCATGGGATGCTCAAGTTGTCTTTATCAATAATAAGGATAATACTCTTTGCCTGTGCATAGACTACAAGATGCTAAATAAAGTGATGATCAAAATTAGATATTTTTCCATTTATTGATGATCTCTTTGATCAAATGCAATGATTCATAGTCTTTTCTAAGAATTATCTTAGAGCAAGTTATCACTAGTTGAGGATCTGAGAAGAGGATATTATGAAAACAAATTTTAGGACTAGATATGAGAACTATGAGTTTACAATGTTAACATTTAGATTGTTGAATGCTCCAACAAAATTCATGAATCTTATGAATAGTGTATTTATATATTACCTAAATTGATTTATGTTGATTTTAATTGATGACATACTCATTTATTTGAAGGATGAGGAAGAGAATTCACAACATTTGGAATTATTTTTCCAACACTTACATAAGCATATATTATATGATAAGCTATATAAGTGTGAATTTTTCTAAAATAAAGTGTAGTATCTAGGACATATTATCTATTTAGATGGTATTTCAATTGATCTAATAAAGATAAGAGCTAGTATTTCATCTTGGATGAAAGAAGCAAGAGAGTGCATAAATTCCACTTTGTTTTCCTTAATCATTTCAGACACAAGGTAAGATTGTCTTTTCCCTTTTACCTGTGCTTCTCTTTGGTCCAAAGTTTATTTGCTCACAGGAAGAAGGAAACGTGTCCTATCCTACATGAAGGCCTAATTCTATTAATCGAAGGCTACTGCAAGAATAAAGCTATGGTTAAGAACCCTAACCAGGGGAAAAATAAGGAGTCTGGGAGTAGAAAGAGTGAAATTGTAAAAGGGAAAGACAAAATCAAGTTCCCTAGTGCCAAAAATTAGAATGTAGAAGAATATACAGAGCGGGAGAGAATTGATAAACCTAGGGAGGAAAATCTAGAGGAAGAAGAAGGTACTGAAAGCTGGAATACAAATTCAAAAGAGGACGAAGAATGTCAAGAGAAGAATGAGAAAGAAGGAGTTAGCAAAGAGGAGGAATCTAAAAATAGTAAAGAAGAAACTGAGGAAAATCAAAAAGTGTCAGAGGAAGATATTGTCCAGGATGGCCCTGTTGAGGACCCTATTTCAAGAAATGAAAGGGAAAATACAGTTCAGGATGACAATCAAGAAATGGACATGTAAATTCAAACTGGAACAAAAGAACAGTATCAAAGGGGCTGAGAGGATCACTTTGAAGAAGGTGGGAACAGTCCCAATAAGAATTCTAAGGAATGGAAAGAGAAAAGGCAGAATGATGGAAAGCACACACCTATGAGTTGGGTTAATTGCAAAGCAAAGGCTTCTCTCCAACTTGATTCTTGGATGTGTAAGGAGATTAAGGATCTCAAAAGGAAAGTGGAAATTATGGAAGATAACCAGAAAGTTGTATGGAACAAAATTAACAACATGGAAAAATAGATAAGAGATATCCCAGTCAAGCTCAAAGATTATGAGAATAACCTTTGAGAACTCATTAGGGAGAACTGAATGAAAATGGAGGAAGTAAGGTCCAACATTTGTGCTGCAGCTGCCAATATTGGAAAAAGAGCTAGTGAGGAGACCAAATCTTTGGAGGGGCCTAGCAAAAGTATGAGACAAAGCTCAAGAAAGAAGGCTACACAAGAGGGAGCCAAGTTGGCGGCAAATACCACTCAGGATACTATTGTGAAAAGTACAAAAACTATGAAAATGATTTTGGAACTAGAAGAATAGTTTGGTTCTTCTTGCTGGTTATGTTTTTTGGTCCTGTTCTCTGGTTTCTTTTTGTAATCTTCTATCTATGGTGTAGCCAGATCTATGTTAAATCTGGGTTTTGACTAGTGGTCTCTCTGGTGGTTTCACGTCCATTTAAAACCTATTTTTGCTACTTCTCTGTAGTAGTTTTTAGGTTCTACCTGTGGGAGTTGAAGCTTTATCTTTCTTTCCTTGTACTTGGGTTTTGGGATCCCATCAAAACCTATTTTTACCTTTATCTAAAACAAAGATAAGAGCTATCATAGAGTGATTGAAACTAAATAATGTGCATGAGGTAAGTAGTTTCATGGATGTAATGGGATATTATAGTAATTTAATTTGAATTTTTTTTAATATAGCTAATCCAATTACCTCTCTTCAATGAAAGAATCAGAGTTTTATCTGGTTAAATAAGTTTGAGGTAGCCTTTCAAGAATTGAAAAGGAGGCTTACTTCATCACCAATGATAATATTTAATAATCCTAATGGTTAATTATTAGTGATCATAGATGCATCTAGGGATGGAATTAGAAGAGATATTACGTAGGATGGTTTAGTGGTAGCCTATAAATCTAGGAAACTAATGCCTTATGAGGTGAATTATGTAGCTTAGGACCTAGAACTTATGATAATTGTGCATGCTTTGAAATTTTAGAGATATTATCTATTGGGAAAAATATTTGAGCTCAATACTAATAACTTGGGACTCAAGTACATTTTCACCCAACTGAATCTAAATGCTCATCAAAGTTGATGGTTAGAGTTATTATCTAACTATGATTTTGATATTAACTATATTGAAGGAAAAGAGAATAGAATAGATGATGATCTAAGCCATATAAGATATATAGTAGTCATGGCTACTATCAAGGGTACTTTTAGAGATTAAGTCATGAAATTCTCACTAGGAGATGAATTCTATGATTAGGGTAGCAAAGAATTGACTAAGAATGCTCAAAATCCTAGGTATAACGGATTCAAAATAGAGAGTGATGGTGTTTCAGAGTACAATGATAGGATGTATGTACCTAATGGAGAGAATTTGAGGAGAAAAGTGCTAAATAAACTTCACAATTATCCATATTCAGGACATATAGGAGTAATCAAGTTCATAGTTGAGCTTAAACCACTCTATTTCTAAAAAGGAATCAAGAGAGATGCAGTAGATTTTATGTCTCATTATCTAAAATGCCAACATGTGAAATCTAAACATGTGCATCTAGCAGGATTGTTGTATCCACATGACATAGCATAAAGGAAGCAACAAGTGATTAGTATGGATTTTGTCCAAGGGTTACCACTATCATGGAATATGCATGACATGATCTTGGTAGTAGTTGAAAAACTAACCAAGGTAGCTAACTTTATACCAGGAAATTTTATTGACGATGTACCTATTATTATGAAGATATTTATAAAGGAATTGTATTGGTTACATGGTTTTCTAGAGTAGATTATTTTGTATCATGATTTGAATATGACTTTCAAATTTTTGTTCACTCTACATCTAGCTCTAGGTACTCAATTTAACTTCAGCACTGCATATCACCCATAAACTAATGGATATTTAGAGCAACTTAATCATAGTTTAGAGGAAATCCTTTCTATTTATTTCATGGATTAATAATAAAAATAGGTAGAGTCTCTTTAATTAGTTGAGTTTACTTAAAATAACTCATACCAATCAACATTGAATATTGCACCATTTGAGGCATTATACAAAAGGAGGTGTAGAACACCAATCAATTTTGACATGTTAGAATATAGGGTAGTCTTTAGACATGAGATGATTCCAAAAATGAAAGAGAAAGTTAGGATAATTATGTATAGGTTTTCCAAGGTTAATGATAGAAAAGTTATGCTAATTTGAGAAGAATAGTTAGGTAGTTTTTTGTTGGTGATATAGTGTTTTTGTAGGTTAATCCTTAGAAAAGATTGATTAAATATGGGAATTTAGTGAAAATTTCACCAAAATATGTGGGACCCTTCAAGGTTTTGGAAGTGGTCAAACCTATAGCATATAAGCTTGCATTACTTCCATCTCTATCTATTTTTCATAATATCTTCCATGTGTCTTATATTAAAAATTATATAACTAATCCTTTACATGTGTTAGATTGGAATGTTTTTCAAGTTTCAGATCCCAGGGTGGTCGTGGTAGAACCAATCAAAATAATTAATATTTGTAAACTTCATTTTCATAATAGATAAGTGACATAGCGCAAGGTCCTATGGGACTAATACTATGAGAATAGTTCCATTTGGGAGGACTATTATGAGTTTTAAAGGCTATTTACACATTTGTTTTCTTGATTTGTTACTTCTTATTATATTATGTTTTATATAACAATGATTTAAATTCATAGCATGTGTTTGAATAAAAGTCATCTAGATGATGACCAACTTAAGGAATGATGTCACATCCTGATTTCTCTCTAACCTAAATAAATTATTTAATATGTGGATTATTATAGTTGATAAACTAATATTTGATTAAGTTTGATGACATATGTTGATTTTTTGATAATTTTCATTAATTAATTTACATGATTAAATGGTATGAGTTAACGATACTTTGTATTTTGTAATTTTAGATCATGTTGGATTATTATACAACATTATTTTATGTATATAATGATGTATGAGTTAACTACCTTCATTAGCATGAGGTGGATATAGGATAAATTCTTACCTCAAATAGTTATGTAAGGAGAGTATCATTGGAAAGGGAGGTTAGATGGAGGTGTTGGGGGATCGACAGAGAGCAAATCTAGAAACCCTTGCACACACCACTTAGTATATATTGTTTCATAATTGTTTGATATGGATAGAATAACATGTTTTTCTTAATTTTTCTTTAGATGATTGTTATTATGATTTATGATATAATCTTGATTGGTGTTGATGATCATTTGATTGTTTGAGTGATTTCACTATGTTTTGTGATCTTACATAGCTTATCTTATTTGGATTAATAAATGAATTTGGTTGTGTTTACTTATATCATTGTTTTATTATATTTGGTTGAATGGTAAAATGTTATGTTGATTGATATTTTCCATAATCATTATTTGAGTTACTATATATAATAATAATACTAATACTAATAATAATAATAATAATATTATTATTATTAATAATAATAATAATAATAATAATAATAATTAAATATCATTATTATGATAATAACATTGTTTTCAAATAGATTGTATGTAGTTAACAATTATTTTAAATATTTATATTAATGTATTTCAATGTTAATTAATAAATTATCATATAAATAATTTTAAAAAATATATATTATTGGATAACATTTAACGTAAACCCTAATCTCTAAGTCTTGTATTGCATAGTTACATTGTCTAAGTTATATGATTTATTTCTAATAGCCATTGCATGGGAAATGCCTTGGATAAATGACTAGTATAAAGTCTTTCATGGATTATAAATATAAGGTGGTGACCTAAGTGAATAAGGTGGTTGAGGATGGTTTTTCTAAATAATAATCATGGATATTTGTTCAGGGATTATAACATGATTAATTATGTATTATTTTAAATGAGCATCAAGAATGATTATTTTGTTAATCATTTGTTGACTTGAGCTAAGCATGGATTCAGGAGGAATTCATGGGATTTTTTTACATATGCATGATGATAGACTATGAGTAGTTAAGAAATATGGGAATGCAAGATTATAAGGAGTTTAATCAAATGAAGAAGATGGGTAGTGGAATAAATATAGAAGATGGAAATTTGGGTAAAGGGGAGAGTGGGGACTATGAAAGGGATGACTCAGGACTCATGACATTCTAAGAGGAAAGAGGTAGAAGGTGGATAAAAATAAGAAGATAGAATTATCATGGCATTAATATTGACATTATTTGTCAATCATACATTTTAATAGGTTAGTTTTGTAACTAAATACATTTGTGTGTGATATGTTTTATGAATGGGTTTCAAAATTTCTATGTACTTGTTATTCTATTATAATGGTGTGTTGAAATTTACATCGGTATGTATATAGTGCTGTATGGATGTATTAGACTCTAAAGAATCATATATATGACCTAGGATAACCTAGGAAGATCAAGGTTACATCATAGGTCTTAATCATGATGTTAAGAGGCTTATACAATATCCTATTCTTCATTAAAAATTTGAATTCACTATTCAAAAATGGATTTATAGTCATAAGGTATATATATATATATATTGGTTGAGATGTTTATATTGAACCATGTTTATATATATTTCATGGGGTATTTAGAAAATAGACTTAATTATTTATGTTTACATGATTTATTCAAACTATTAAATAATTTATTCACATGGACTTATGGTTTTAGGTTTATCAGTGATATTATTTTATATATTTATATATACATGGGTATATATTTGGGTATATGTTCAGTTTCTTCCAATTATATATAAATAATATAATTGCATGTGTGTGTGTTTGAGAAAAAGTCAAAAATTAAATCTTACTAAATTCATATGTGTGTGTGTGTGTGTGTGTGTGTGTGAATTAAATAAAACTATATTTTATAGTTTGAGGATAGTATTATTATATGAATGGGTTGTAAACATAGTTGAACTTTGAATCTTAGTTATGGAATCCTATTTACCTATTTTCAATCAGGAGTGTGCCCTTGTGAGAATGTTTGTTTTTTCTCACTCCTTATGAAAAATGGAATCTCTCCTAAGTGTGGGCGGCTTTAGATGGGAGAGAATCTCTAGATTAATTATTGGTTCACTTGATGTACTCACTAAAACTTGTTCTTAAACTTGCCAACTATTGATTCTAACTATGAAAAAAGTGAAATGGATACTATTTTCAATGGAATTAAAAAAGTATTTTGGAATGAAGGTGATTCACCATTATGTATGACCAATTATTCTTTCAATATAAACTCTTATGAAAGGAAGAAGCTTGAAGACATTATCTTCACTTCAGGAATGACGTATACAATAATGTTTCATAAGGACTTGATAATCTCAGTCTTTGAATGGAAGGAATGTAAAGGGACAAAATTCACATACAATTAATATATTAAGGATGAATTAACACTTAATATGACTTTTAGAACTTAAACATATTTTATGAAGGCACAAAAACTAGAAAATATAATAGGAAAATAAATGCTTGAGAATGTTTTATCAATGGAAAATACCATATACTTCACCAAAACCTAAAAATGGAAGAAAAAAGATTCTTATTTCTTAAAAATGTGAGTATAAAATTTGGCATCCTTTCATCACAACCATGAAAAAATTCATAATAACAATCTATGAAAATGAGTATAAATAAAAAATCAAATGATGAGGAGACAAATGAGCCCCAAACTAGGGATGTCAACTTGGTCTTCACCCTCCTCAAGTGCTATGTACTACCTCCTTAAGTCTCTCTCTTTCTTTCATGTCCTTAGGTTGGAATAAAGGTGGAATATCATCAGTTTAATAGACTTTAAAATGTATTCATCATTTATTGGTAAATATTGACCACTTGGAAGGTGACTATATCCTTACATGCCTCCCTATATACTAGTTTATATGTCTTTGTTGAACAATTAATCCTCCTTCTTGAAAATAGGAATATAATTATTCATTAACTATTTATTAAAAAATTATTATAAGACATTCATGCATTCTATCCACATTATAAGGGATGTTATAATCCCCTTGATGCTAGTTTGACTCTTTCAACATGCTAGGAGTAGGAAGGAAGGAAAGTCCTACTAGGATTCCTTGAGATATTTTAAAATTTTAAAACCTCTTCCCAATAAAAATTTGACTTTTTATTACTTGAGTGGGTATATGAGGGATAAATAAATATCAATAAATCCTTCTGAAATGTTTTATGCATCCATTAAGTACTTTGAACTCTTGATTCCTTCACATGAGCAAAAAGGCAGATGAGAGAGAAAGAAGGGTTTTGATTTGAAATAGGAAAAATCCTTCCATATAATGATTTTAAACATGAATTAATACCTTAAAAATGTCAATTGGAACCATAAATTAGACTAAAACTTTCCATTTTACTCCATTTGCTTGCTAAATCACCCATTTTGTGCAACCCTAAGAACTAGTAAAGCTCCATGCCCAAAAGAATGTACAGACTACCTTAGAGAAATGAGAAAATTTATGAGTACAATATATCAACTTAAAAATACATATAAAATTTAAATATCTAAATCCAATTTTATGTATCATTTTCCTTCATTTCTCTCTCTAATTATGCCTAATTGGGCTTCCTAGGCCTATAAAGAGAAATTTGGCCTAAATGGCTACACACACTTTTGAAATTGGCCAAAAAAATTTGATTCACTTTTCACATCCTAATACATTCATTAATGTCATATTTCATGTTCTAGGACATCTTGTAGATGGGTAGACCATGAAATGGCCATTTACAAGCCTAGATGCCTTTGTGTACTAGAGGGGTGTTTGAGAGGTTTTTCACAAATTTTTTAGGTTTTTATGATTTAAAAATAATTTATGATACCTAAAAAATTTAAACACAAATTATACCTTGATATTTAAGTCCTTCATACCACTCTCAAGCCTTGACCATGGCATTTTGGCTTACAAAACTAATTTTTGTCACTGTTGGTTCTAGTGGCAAACTTTCAAGTGTTGTGTAACTATTTGAGAGACTTTTAAAAAAAAAAAATGATAATTAAACCTATATTAAGTCCTAATAAATATAATCAAATGGTTTGGATGGCACCCCATAGTCTACACCCTCACAAACAAGCTAAAAACTACATTTTTGCATTTTACCATATGATATTATACCTACACGTCTAAACAAACACATGGAAATGAAGCTTAGGAGAGTGTTAAACATGATAAAGGTAATTTTTAAATATAAATATTTCATTTGATTACATAAATTTTCATATGTATCAAATTGGGTTAATTAAAGAGTTTTAGGAGGGTCTACGCTGTTAATGATGGTTAATAAAGGATAGGGTTCCTTTCCAAAACCCAATGCTAGGAATTTGTGGTATGGAGACCCATATAATATATAAAATAGGTTTTATTTTCCATTCAAATTATCATGAAATTTATGAGAAAGCCAAGTGAACTCTTTGAGCTCTTTCTCAAGCAAAATAGGGTTATTTTCATTCTAATTGATTTTTCATGAATTTATGAGACCAAAGGACCAAAAAAATGGAACAAGATTGAAGAAAAGGAACTAATTAAATCACTCAAGTAAATTAAATTCATCATTCACCTTTTCAAATAAGTTTTAAAACCTAATAAAATTGTCACTTGGGCTGGTGACTATGTGTGGAAAAGGCCAAGGAAGGTTCTTAGGGTCATAGGACCTCCAAATCCATTTTATCATAAAAATGAAAATTTAAAAATGTCTTAAATTATATATTAAATTTATTCAACATTATTTAATATTTTAATTTACCTTTCAAATATGTTTGAAACACTAAACTTTACCACTAAGGGTTTCTATGCCATCTAGTTTTATTAACTCTAGAGGCCTATGAACTAAGTCTCTCTTCCTTTGAGATGTATGAAAATTGATTAAATACTTTATTTTGTGTCATTTAAACTCCCTTATTATCATAATTAATCATTTAAATTAGAAATCCACTCTTCACTCTTGAAATTATGAATGGGTTTGTAGGCTTCTTAAGAATGTCATTAGATTGTCCATTATTCTTGAGTTTTATGATCTACTAAGAAAATTACATATACATGGACTACATTAATATTATAAAATATTATCATAATTCATCACAACATAATCTATACTATCAAATTCATCTATAAAATCTATCAACATCTCACTCCATTGAAAGACTCTTTGTAGGTACCTATTACTGGTGATAGATGATATAGGCCTATTTATTTGGCTTATTTGGATAAGTAAATGTAATAAGACCTATAATATTTCTATAAAATGATATTAAAAGTCCTATAAAATTTTATAAAACACTTAATCTCTTAAAATATATACTTATATAGGAGCTTCTCAGTTATCTAGTATATAGGTTGACTATGTTATCATATTGCTTGACTGTAGGTTTAAGAAGGTTGACTGGAGGTTCAACTTTGAGAGAACCCATTCTTTGTAAATATCCAAAACCTTATGTATAACTCCACAAGATAAAACATACATGATCAACAAATTCTCAACCCTATCACTACACTCATTGCATCTAATTATCCTTAGAACTTAGCTAATCCCTTTTAACTAGCTGTAGGTGATGATTTTGGAGTTTTAGGGCTAAGGTAGGAAGGTAAAAGCATCATGGATATTGAATAGGTCTGTAACATACCTATTTAAACTAGTAACACCTAAATAAAGGTGTGATAACTTAACTTATTCCTCATTTATACTCATATATATTGGAAAATTATCATGATGATGTCATAGTGGTGTCATGGAGGTTCCTTGGTGAGTGGATAAAGTGCCTTGATATTTTAAGTGATAATGACAAAATGTGTAATGTGTTTATTCTTGTATGATAAAGTGTGTAATATGCTTTTCCTTGCATACATAAAGGATTTATTGGTTGATATTTAGTGTTGACATGGCTATAGATATTTAGGGATGAGTATTGAGGTTTAAACATATGCAAGGTGTCTTATAAAATGCGATCGATGATTTAAGAGCTTGTGTGCATAAGTGGAATTCATCTAGTTTATCATAGTTTTCATCTAGGCACTTTAGGTCTAGTGGTAAAAAATATAAGTTGGTTATTTGATGATGCCATCATTGCCACATGGGAAGGATTCAAGGGGAGTTAATCATATGGTTGTGATCATAGTAGCCCCTAGTTATTATGCATTAGATCTCAAGTCATGCATCCAAGCATGGTCAGAGATATGAAGGTTCAAAGTTGGTTTCTAAGATATATTTTACTATTTTCCCATACTTAGCCAAATTTGTAATGTCTCTAGATACAGTTGAGTAAGAAAGTTGATGATGGAATAGCTCTCATTTCTAGATGATTCATGAGAAGGTGATCATATGGGTTTGTTAAGTTTTGAACCTTGTTTAGTAATGGTAATTTCTAGATCATGTTTAGTACTAGATAAAAATTTATGCATATGCAAACTTGGGATCCCAAGTAGATTGACTGTGTTTTCCCAAAGCCAATTTTGTATTGTGGTAAAAATATCCAAGTGATAATTTTGATGGTGTTATATCTTTCACATATGAAGGTGTCAATACAATGTGATCATATGAGTTTATTATGTTTTGATCATAGATTATTTTTTCTAAGTTTGAGATCATGAATTTAAGTGTGACGAAATTAATGGATGATCAAAGTTGGCCTCTCACACATATTTGGACATGGTTGGCTCTATGATAGAAGTTTATGAGAAGAAATGTTAATGGAATTATATCTTACACGCACAAGAATTCTAAGAGTAGTGGGTCATATGGTTTGATTCTCCTATGGAAGGAGATCATCTAGTCCAAATTTAAGATCATGTGGGTAAGTATAGAAGAAGTTATTGAGGTGGAAAAATGGCTAATCATGCATATTGATAGGGTCCACATAGTCATTTTAAAATGTGTTAAAGATCAAGGAATATTGACGGTGTGAGAGTGATATAAGGAGTTAGGAAGTAGCATGATGAGGACTAGTGCATGGCATTTAAAATCTAAGAAAAGGTACAAGATAGTTATCTAATGGTGAGTATACATTCATATAATTTGATCAATGGTGAACATTGATCATTATTGACCTTGTTAATCTATAGAAATTGATAGAGTACATTAAGTAAACATTTTGAAAAGACACAAGATGAGGTCAAAGTGACTATGATCTAATGTTTTATTTTGGTAGTCTATACATTAAAAATCAGAGAAGATCGATGATGTGAGATTGAACCTAAGATGAGAGTCTATGAGATTTGAGCATTATGTGTGAAGGTTAACTGTGAATGTTGCTATTCAAATATTTGAATTTGCATAGGAAAAACTAGAGCTCTATATTTTGACCATATCTTTAAATAGAAGATGAATTTTATCATGTAGTAAAAATCAAACTTGTAAAGGAATTTAAGGTGCATCTAAATATAGGTTTAAATGTTTGAAAGTGTATACATATGTAGTTATGAAGCTCCAAAGTTGACTATGTTTTAATAAATATTCTACAAGTGACCCTAGAAGTATATTCAAGCTTATGTTATTATGATTTTGATGTTTCATGATGAATTAGATATTGGAACATGTTTTAGACTCCATGAGGATGATCTCTATGGATTTTGGAGGTGTGATAAATCTAACTTGAGTATGAACAATGGTTATGAAGTTGACTATGTGTTCATCCATGGTGATTGTGTACACAAGGTCAATGTTTGAGTTGTTTTTAGCATATACAAAGGTGAGATATGTTGACTATGAGCATTTTATGATGTCTTAGGGGAGATAAGAAGTGTACCTTTGTAATTTTAAGTGGTCATGTGTTCATTTTTTTCTTTATCATGATCTATATGGGTGAATAGGTCTCCATGAGACATATAAGGACTATAAATGGCTTATTGAAAGGTGTAGTTCCTTATGGGTGAACCATAGGTGCTATGGCCAACCAGTAAAGATTTTATTGAGTTGTGTCATAGTGTGAAATATGTCTTCATGGTTAAGACATTCTTAATGGCTGACTAAGGTGTTGCTTATCAGTATTTCTCTATAAATAGTGGAACCAAATATGATGGGTTCTAGACTAGTATTACTAAGAGAAGTGTGAGAGATTAAGTGAAGAAGAGAAGAGGCCAAGTGTGCCCAAGGTTTGGGTTGATGAATATATAAGATTAAGGACTATCAATGTGACCTATAGGACATGATTTTGATAGTATAATAGTGCTCTTTCAAGTTGAGCATGAGCGAAGAGACCTAAAGTGATAAAAAAGGATGCTTTGGATGTCTTGAGAATGAGAGAAGGATTGTTGGTGTCTATGAGATCTTGGTGGTTGATTTGAGATATTGATCAAAGTATGAATAATTTGTATGACCATCTAATTATGTTGTTAAAACTATGATAAAGTTATTACTATGAAGAAATCATTGAGTGTGTAGAGTTTAAGAGTGGGGATAACTAGGATATGTAATGTGTCCTAATTTATATTTCTATGTTGATTCAATTATGTAATGTGATTTGATCAGTAGGTAGTGTTGTTGGTGATATATTTATTGTTATGAAGGTGAAGTATGATAAGTAGTGGTCAATCATCAGATGTTGTATACATCAATTTAAAGTTAAAGTTTTTTTATAGGTGTTGTTTTGGTAGCTCAACATCTAAGGTGGTTGTAGCCTCATTACAAGGTAAAACTTGTTAAAAGGTCTAATTGTTGTTGTAGCTCATCTAGATAGGTATGGTATCACCTTATGGGATTGGAGTCTCACTAAATAGGGATTGTAGTTCCTTAATCAGTTGTAATTAGTTTAAATTGGTTCTTGTTTTATAGGACAATAGTCCAATTGTAGGTTCTAGTGGCTTTTATTCCCTAAGAGGGTTTCCCATGTATGTCATGTGTTATGTGTTTGATTTTGTCTTGTATTTCTTGTAAATTTATATGAATGATGTGTATGCTTCATTAATGGATATGGTAAATGATTAAGGACTTGTAAAGATCATAAAGGAAGTTATAACTAAAGCTAAAATATCTAGGCTTATTGATTCACTTCCCCACATGATTGTGCCTCTAAAAATTGGTATCATAGTGGTTCATTTAGAGGAATCTTAAAAAAATTGAAGGTGGTCCTAATTAGGTACAAAGATGGCTGAGTAGTTGAAGAAATAAAATTAATAGTGGAAGGTTGTGATCAAGGCACTTGAAGAATAGATATGTACTCTAAAAAAATGTCAAAGAAGATGAAAATATTATCAATGATCTCAAGGTTCAGCAAGTAGATGCCAAGACAAGTTTGTGTACAAAAGAAAGGGACATCATGTTGGATAAATAAGCTTGAAATAAAAATAGAGAAGATGACAAGAAAGAAGAAGAAAAGTATCAATAACAGATAAATTCTATTGAAGTATAGGCATATACATTAAAAGATATGACCAACAAGGTCAAAAAGGATGAAGATAAGATCAGTATTATTGAGGGTTAGTTAAGGTCTATAAATGCAAATCTAAAAGCAAAAGAAGATGAGTCCAGTTAGCTGAAGGTTAAAATTAAGTAATTGAAAAGTGAGCATGAGATTGTTATAATCAAGTTGGACAAGATGCAAAGGAAGCATGAGAAGCCTAAACAAGTGAATAAAAATTCAATCTTAAAGAGAAATGTCAGAAGAATAATTAAACAACCCAATGTAATAAGGTATGCTAGTTCCTTTCATGGTCAAATGTCATTTTTGTTGTCAATATGGTGATATGGCAAAAGATTGTAGAAAGATGAGATCTAAGAATGAGTTTACATGGTACCTTGGACATAAGAGCAATTCTTCTTAGAGAAGACTTAACTTTAATTAGTCAAGAGGTATTTTGAATGATATTATTTGTAATATTCATAATAAAGTATGAAATATTTCCATATTATAAAAGAATAGTTTGAAGAAGCATTCTACTCCTAAAGATCACTCAATGGTGTTGAGACCAAAGACTATGAAGGATAATCCTAATCAAGGTATAATGCTTTTTATTGAAAATAAGTAATCATATATAGAGAAGATACAAGAATTCCAAGAGGATTTATCCTCTATTCAGATAGAAAAGGAAGATCACAATCATCATCAAGCCAAAGGTATGAATGATTTTATTTGTTTTAGATGTCATAAAGTTGGTCACTTTGCTAGGTATTGCAAGAACATGTTGAATAAGTTCCCAAAGAAAAATAAGGGATATATAGCTCCATAATTTTTGATAAAGGAAATAGTTAGGTATGGAAACCAAAGATTATCAATACTAATAACACTATTCCAAAGGTTTATAAGAATCTTTCTCTAGAAGGCTATGTTGAAAATTAGGATAAGCTCAAGGATCAAGTAGATAATATGGATAAAGAAGACAAGAAGATTAAAACTTTGGTATGGAGACCTAAGGAAGTAAATACTAAGAAAACTAACTCTATTGAGTCCAAGGGTCTTGATAAATTATTTGAAAAGGTAGAAAAAAGATTAGAAACAAAGGAAAGTCAAGAGTTTCTATTGATAGCTTTTATTGACAAGTCTAAACTAGAGAATGTGTCAAATTCCTAATTAGAAAAGTTAAATCAAAATTTTTCTCATGTTGAAAATAAAGAGACTATGCCCAAGGAGAAGACCAAGGTATTGGTTGAGATGATTCTGAAGGTATGTATGGATCCAATTAAACATCCTACTATTGTTGAGCATGTATCATGTAAAGAACATCAATTTTTTGTGACTAATGATGAGGTTCCAAGCTACAAGAAAGATTATTAAAATAAAAGGGTAAATAATGAATATGTATTATCTCCATTTATTGTAAATTCAATCATAGTAGAAAAATAGAATGTTGTAGTGGATGAGGAAGTCGTTTATCTTAATCCAAAGAAGAAGAAGAAGATGAAAAACTACAAATATTATATAAGCAAAGAGGAGATGGAATATGAGGATTTGTTTTTGTTTTAGATCATTGAGGTATATAAGGTGTCTCTATCTATTTTTATTAAGAGACTCATTTTAGTAGAGAAGCAATTTTGTGTTCTCAATATGATGATGCCAATTAAAGAAGGTCTTTGGTTAAGGGGGAGCAACAAGTTCATGAGCTAGTTTCATAGCTTTGTGACAGAGCTATATTATATATTTAGATTGGTTGGTTCTACGTAGATTAATGAGATTGATTCAAATATAAATAAATGTTTAGTTTTCAAAAAGGTTTGTGCATTTATTTGTCGTGTTCTCCAAGTTTGAAGGTATGTATGTAATAATTGAATATTTTTGTTAGCTCTTGGGTTTACCAATTTGTGCTTAAGAGCTTCTAGGTTTTAAAATGGGTTATAGGAATTTAAGGTTAACAAAGGTATGAAGGCTCAATTTTTGGTCCAAAAGTGTGTGATGGGTGTCCCCAAGTGTGTAAGAAGCTTCAAATATGTGTATTGACTAGAAGGAGGTTTATTGACCCTGTTTGCTTTGGGTTTCTAGGGTTTTTAGCTATACTAGAAAATTAGGTTTTCCTTATGATTTCAGATATTTTATTATTAGTATGTTTAATGGGAAAAATTTGAGGTTAAATAAATATTCTTATATATTTGAAGGTTTATGGTTCTTAAGTTATTAAAATTTTTGTTAATATGGAAGTTTAATTGCCTAGTAGGTTTATGAAGGAAGTATGATGTATATGATGAGCTTGGTAATGAAAATTGGTGTCTTGAAGGGGAATTTGAGATTGATCCATATATGGAGTTTCATGTATTGAATATGTCTCTACTAAAAATTATTACTATGTAAGTTTTAGGTAGAGCTCCAAGGAGGCTAGATAGGACTAGTTTGAAGAAGAGTGTTTTTCTTCTCTATTTTTACAAAAGATAAATGTATGTGTGTTTCAAGATGAAATATATTATTGGTTTAGTGCATTTTTCCTATATTTTTTTGTATATGTAGACTTGGTGGTCATGGAAGTGTCATGAGAAAGAATGCTAGTAAGCCTACATGGTGGTTCCTCATGGTGTGTACAGATCTGAAGATGCTTAGAAGGTGAAATTACTCAAATTTATTAGGGTGAGTCCAGAAAAACATTTCTTGGTAAATTTACATTATAATTCAATATTTTTGTTTTTTTTCTTTCCTTTTTGCTATGCTTTAATGAATATAATGGTGTGGTGATTTTGCAGCAAGAGGAAGGTGTCAAGATAAGAAAAGTAGGCTCAAGGTAAGGAGGAGTTGTATCATATTTCTAAGATGGTCCTTTAATATTTTTGATAGTATTTTTAGTTTCTTAGGATCATATTATGCCCACTTTGTCATTATGCCAAATGTGTAGAAATTTCCTATTGGGGAGAAAGTTTCTATTGTGGGAGTGTTTTGAAAAGAGAGAAGGTGAATTATATATTTCTATATTGATGGGTGTTGACATCAATGAAAAAGGGGTATATTTTTGGAGATTTGTCATGATGATGTAATATTGGTATCATGGAGGTTCCCTAATGAGTGGATGAAGTGCCTTGATATTTTAAGTGACAATGACAAAGTGTGCAATGTGCTTGTTCTTGTATGATAAAGTTTTGCATGTAAACACATGCAGCTCTAAAAATATATTGAAATACTTTAAACAATAAAATTATATTATATGATTAATTTAAACTAAATTTCGTGTCCAACATAAAAATATGCAATTTTTTAAAATAAAAAAATCTCAAAACATCATTAAACTATAATTTTAGACCTTCAAATTCTCTTGTTTGGGCTCCAAAAAAATTGGGAAAATACCTCTAAGTGTCAACAGTGTTCTATCTTGGAAAATAAATATTTGAGATGATAATTTTAGAATATGGAAGATCTCAAATAGAGCTATATATCAAAGGTTATGGCTTTTATAAGTTTGGCATATTTTTTTTTGTATCATGTGAATCTCATAGGGCATGTTAAAATGGGATGTCTAGACCAACAACCTCTTGTATCTATAATATGAGAGATTCATATTAAAATATGTTATTAGTGACTTAAATTTCTAATCAAAAAGTTAGATGGGTGATTTTACCTTGGGGTTCATCTAAGACACAACCTACCCCAGATCAAATTTAATTTCTAGGTTTATTCATGAAAATCAAATTTAACTTTCAATAATTATTCAAAGATGAGTTAGAGTTTATGTTTATATGTATCTAATTATTATAGGCATTACACCTTAAGATTAGTCATAAAATTATTAAATTATTATTTAAGTGAGATAGCTTGATTGAGACCTTTAATATAAAGGGTCCCTTCATCAGGAAGAATATCTAAAAGGTGATTAACATTTGGGATAAGGGAAACAATGATTTGATCAGTAATCACTTGACACTTAACTATTTTTTTCACAACAATTCTTAAGTCAAATTCCATTAAGACAACCATTCTTTTTCTAATTCTATCTCTGAGTAACAAAGTTTTGAAAAATATATGGCAAAGTGGATCAAAATGTACAATGACATAAATGATCTAGTAAAACATATAATGTATAATATTTTGAAAATAGAAATAGATAGCAAGGAAATAATGTTTGAATTTTTCATAACATGTTTCATAATCTATTAAATCTTGATTGATGTAATATATGACATATCATTGGCCTATTTCATCATGCTGAGTGAGGATTACCCCAAATAATATTAGGTTAAATAAAGTATATAATATGAGTGGTGATCATTTTAATGTGGTTTAATATTATATTTATGAAGTAATTATTCCTTCATTTTATCTATATATTTTTGACATGCACTAGTACAATCAAGAGTAATACCCCTTTAAGGAGTGAATTGACTAAATACATGTGGTGATCTATATTAGGAAAAAAATGGATTGCCCCAAGATTAATCAGGTGTATTAATATATATAAAATGAAATGAAAAATAGGCATGTTTACTAAATGTTTTATTTTATTATTATCTACATCAATATCTTTGAGGGAGACTAAAAATCCCAAGTGTTTTTTTGCAAGTAATACTTAAAACATATTTGAAAGGATTAAGTCTAAACTTGTATTTAACGAGTTGATCAAAAATTATTTAAAGGCAATGTCAATGATTCTAATTAATAATTGATTTGGAAATATGATCATATATATAGATTTAAACTATTTTATGAAATAGTTCCTAAAAATATGAGTCATTTCACATTCATAAGTAGCTCCAACTTTTTTGAGACAGAAAGGAATTTTAATGTAATAATAAGTTTTTCATTCAATGGTGAAATTAGTTTTATGTTGATATTTTAGAGATATATAAATATAATTATATCCTTAAAAACCACCCATGAGAGATAACATTTCATATATGGTTGTAGATTCAATAATGGCATCTATTGATGGTAAAGGAAAGTTGTCTTTGAGATAAGATAAGTTAAGATTATGAAGTATATACATATATGAATGACCATAGTGACTTTCCTAGGAATAGAGACAATGTTGGAAACTTATTCCAATAAATTTATGTGTTTCATTAACTTAGCATATATAATATTGATAATTTCTTTGTAAAAATTGATAGAGATTCGAGATAGGTAATTTATGTTTCTTTTGACACATGGGTTTTTCATTAAGATACGTGATGATGTTATAGAAAATAATACTATGATAAATACCCAAAATTTATTTTTATGACAAAGTAGAGGATTAAAAATATTTTTCTAAAAAGAGACTATAATTATCACATTCTTTAGTATATGTTATTTAGAAACAACAATAGGTCAAGGAGTGTTTGTGGTACCATAATTGAATCCAATAGTTTATTCAATAAGAATAACATTTATATCTTGGAAATTATATGGATATGAAGTAATCATAGATAAAGGATAAGTTTTGGGATCAATATTATCAACAAAATTATTGAATTGAGGATCCTTTTTATGAAAATTTCCATGTTTGTGGTGTTGGCAAGGAATTAGAGTCTCCTGAGCAAGGGGTAATTCTAAAATATATTCATCAATAGGAATCATGGGTAAAGGTCCATAGTTTTCAACTCCTACATCAAGACATAAAAAATTATTATCTTGGTTATCAAACTTAGAACATTTGTGTCTTACATTAGTGGCCTTAGAATCCAAGGTAATGTTTGGAGGTTTAGTAGAAGATATAGATTTTATTTTGACTATATTGTGTTGATAATTATATTCAAATATAATGGTATTAGTAAAAAATTTTGGAGGTGATTAAAGAATAATATGGTTAATTATATCAAATTTATTTATAAAAACTAATGGAAGTGATGAATTAGAAATAATTGTATTAGTTAGGTATTGGTTGTGGCTAAGGTAATCAAAGATGTATGACTGAATTATGTCAAGTTAGTTGAGACTAGCAAAGAGATAAGAAATAGTGGTAATATTATTGATATGGTAAACATTGTTTATATCTAAATAAGGGGATTGAAGTATATTTAGTTGATCAATACCATTAGATGTTTTAGGTTTAAATTTTTCTTTAACAACCCATGGAGTATATTTTAAGGGTGGATTGGTAGGAGGTATACAACCTTTAGGTTTAGATTCAATATGGGATGGTATATGACTAAAATTAACATCATTTTTTAAGGCTTAAATTTTATATAAGGCATTTTTATAATGCATTAAATCTAAATCCCATGATTACACTTGATCCCTGATATAGGCATCATCATAATATAGAGAGATAATATATTTTTAATTTCAATATGGTTATCATTAGTGGATACACTTATGTTTATTAAAGTATAAGGAGACATGGATAAAGGATACTAAAATACTTTTACACTCCATATTAATTACAAATCAAATTATCATATGTGTAATAATATTCAAATTCATTACATGGGGAAGACTATTATAAATATCATTGATTAAAGGAATGGTGTGATATCATATAACTAGATAAGGAGGAAACCATTTTAGTATATATAGAGGTAATTTATTGGTATTACAAATGGTTTTTAATTCATTGGGTTCATAATCATAAGAGTATATAATAGTTACATGTGAATTAGAATGTGTTTTCAAAGGTTTAGGTAGAGGAGGACTATTAATGTGAGGAGTTGTAGGAATACAATATTGAGATTTAGGATTTTGATGTTGGATGCTCCAAGGCTTTAGATTTTATTCATGTTTATAACATTTTAAATTATAGATAAATTTGATACATTATATATAATAAGATGTAATATATATGATATGATTAATCCATGGATGTCCTAAAAGTACGTTATAAGACAAGATAAAGGACCATAAGTTTACATCAAATAATTTTTGTTCAAATTATGAGGGGAATCCAAATACAACCAATTTATTTTTGGTTAGTTTTATCAAATCCATTATATGTAAGGTGATTTTTTTAATATTTATCTAGACTATCTAATTTATTAGATGAGTTAAAGAGAGGTGAAATAAATGCTTAAACCTTCATATAACAATTATTTTTTGACTAGGTTATTATTGATTCTAATATTAAAAAAGAGTGTTGGATAATCAACTCAAAAAATAATTTCATCATTAGTTGTATCATATTAAATAAATTCTATGGTGGGTTTCATGGAAGAAAAAGTTCTTTTGATGGCATGAAATTCTATAGGTGTGGGACCATAAAAAGATAGGCTAGGTATCTTAGAATCATTATATGGGGGATATTATATTCATTACATTTGTTACATAAATAATTTTGATGATAGGGATAAGTTTAAGCTAATTATATGAGTGGATTTTTTCAAGGCATATAATTAAGTTCATCTAAAACATTCCCATGAGGTTTGGAAGAAAATCATCACGAAGTTTAGGTTTATCATGAATTTTTTCTTTGTAGGAATACAGTAACTAGGTTTATGTTTCATGTGTGGGGATGCATCATCACTAATGTTTGGTTCATAATATGATAGAGTAGTTGTAGTATCTCAAAGAAGATATTCCTCAGTGGAGGGCTTTTTATTTTTGGTAGCATGGTCTTTGTAAGTAGGTTATGATGATATTGACATTAGTTATGGTCACATACTAATAATTAGTATAATATTAATCATACTTAGCATAAATAACACACATGTTTTAATTTTTATGTTATGTATTGGGATCGAAAGGTGATTTTTGAGATTTTTTATTAGTATATTTATACTTTATTATATTTTAAGAAGCTTAAATGTACTGAATATGACATGTCTTGATCATAGTATCATTATCAAAAGTGTCTCATAAATGAAGGAAACCATAATTTTTTTAAAAGTGTGACATATTTCATGAGAATGACCAACATTGGCAATGAACCAAATAAAAATTGGGATCATACCATGAGGGAGGCACATTGATAAAGTAGATGAAAATTTTAAATGGAGATAATAACTTCATCATTTCTAATATGTTCAAGGGTGAGTAGGATGGAGTTTGAATATCTTATTATTTTTATCCTATTTTGGTTTGAGGGGGTTTATATTTACAATTAGATATGGTTATTTCATTAGTTGAAGTTTGTAAATAATCCTTGATGAGACTATGAGAAGTTTAAAATTAAGTCACAAGAAAATCTTATCTTTTGCCTTGATCAAAAACATATTCTATAATATGGGGAGATAAAATATGAACCTTATATTAAATAATTTGAAAATATATAAGGGTATTAATGAATATTTTGAAAACATTGTCATCACTCATGTTATGATCTACTTTTTGAGCTAATAATTTCCATCATTTGTTAAAAGTATGAGCAGATTCATTTAGTAGATTCTTAGCATTGATGAAATGGATAAGTTTATTTTTAGGAAGATCAATGTGTTAAAATTTATTAGCTAAAATAAATAATAAATATTCTATTTATAGAATGGAATGTAAATGGAGTTGATTGTACCATTCTAAAACATCTTCTATAAATTTTGTCACAAGGAGTTTATTAGTAGCAAAGATATTGGCTTGGACCTATTCATTGTAAATATTACCATTAAATTTTAGGAAAATATCTAGATCCTTATTCCCACCATATCTACTAGTTATATAAATGTTTCCAATATTGATAAATAAAATAAAGGGATATAAAGGTTCATTTTGAATATGTGGAAGCATTTTTTATACATAATATTTTGAGTAACAATGTTCTCATTGGCTTCTCAAAGAGGAACAGGGATAAAATTAATATTATTATGAGGGAGGATGATGGGAAGTTGAATTTCCATTTCTATGATATGAATTTGCATTTGAATCATTTGGAAATTATTAGTTTGTATCATAACATTCATTTTTTGAATAATTAGCATATATGTTTTTAGTTCCATGTTAGTGGATATCAAATCATTTATTTATATATACATGTGTTCCATGCATAATTTGTGTGATATAGGCATACATGGATACCTGATCTATGAACTTTTAGATGTTTGGATTTCCCTATACTCATGTTAAATGGACATTGGGGAATGTACTTCTTTGATCATGATATACCCAAGTTATATCATTTTATATTAACTTTAAATTATCATGTTTGAGATTATGTACTTACATATACATTTATCCATGCTTATATATTTCATAGTGTACTTGATATTCTAGGTACTTAAAATTTTCTGCCAATAGATTACCTAGGTAATAGTGTGATATGTTTATGTTGGTTTCTTGTACTTTTCCTTTATGTACTTCCTTGAGTGTTTTGTTTCTCTTGATTGAGTATTTAAATATGATTTATTATTTGTGACCCTATGTCTTTTTTAATTATTTGACATTTGAATATGTCATCCCTTGTTTTATGTTTCCATTTGAATATGTCAGTCTTGATTTTGAGAAAATTTGACTAAGTCATGTCCCTTTGATTGTGTGGAATTTGAAGATGCCCATTGTTTGATATCTCCTTGGACCATTAGGTTTTTATTTGATTTTGAGTGCTCTTATGTGTGTGCTTAATTTATCATTGATATTTTACTATTAATCTTTATATATTTTGATGATCAATATCATGGATTTTAGGACTTGATGTGATCACATTTTTTTCATGCTTCAATGATATATCTACCTAGATATGTTTCTCATATATACTACATGGTGCATTCATATTTTACATAGTTATCTTATCCTTTTGAGGTAAGGTAAATACAATTTGTTAATTCCCCTCACCTCAAAAGTGGGGTACATTACTAAGGGAATGCCATAGAGGCATGGATTTCACATTCTTCACCAGATTTAGATATAAACTAGGGGCATGTTTTGGAAACATGTTCTCCATAATTACACCAATTCATGGATTTATATTATAATGGGGAAATGACTTGTAAACAAGTTATCCACACTTATTCAATATTCAACATACCTAAATTATAGTGGGGGCATGTTTCGAAAACATGTCCTTGACATTGGCACTTATATCAATTTTTCATATATTTCAATATATACAGGGGTATGCTATGATAAGCATGTCCTCCAAACTTACATGATTTGAAAATTATCCAAATTTCATAGTTATATTATTTAGATATACATTTTTGGTAGTATCTTATACACTTGCACCATTGATAAACAAAGTTTCAGCATGAGACATATATAAGTTGAATACAATATGCAATGTGTACCTAATATTGTAAAATCAAATCAATTTCAGATTTTAAACACTTTTATGAATTGTCACTACACACCAGGTTGTAATTTTATAAACTATATTGATATAATATACTATAGTAATTGGTTCACTTTTGATATGTTTAATGAGATTAAATAACTAAATATTTTCAAGTTTATTGGTTAGACTTGATTACATCGTCTAACCTCACCAATTTTATAGTATGATTTGACTTGGTTAACTCATGATCACTAGGTTATAAGTATTATTAGTTTTCACAATTGACCTAATCTTAATTATTAGGTGGAAACTCACTTTTTATCCAAGTTTGAGTGCATGTTTCTTCTAGTATCTTTCTAGATATATGCACTTTCTAGATTTCATATTTTGTCATAGTGTTAGTTTTGGTGATGCATAAATGATACATATTTCCAAAACAAATTGACAAAATGAAAGGTATTTTTATCAATACACATGTGTAATCTTAAGTTACCTTTCTATCTTTCAATTTAAATAATTTCAATGCTTTCAATTTTAAACATATGCATGAACTATATACTATAACATGATCTTGGTTGCATGTCAGTCATTAGAAAACCATTCAAGTTGGATTCAATAAAAGACAAGGTCTATTATACACACACAAATATACATTTATTTTCATTTAAATTGGTAATTTCATTACTATATTAAAGGGGGGAAATGTAAAATTTGTTTCTAAATTATATAGAACCTTAGTCATGTATAGTTAGTAAATGTTAGAGGTACAAACCACTGAAAGGGGGGTGAGTCAATGGGGGTAAATAATATAATTCAATTTACAAACCCTTCAAAACATTTATTATTAAAGATACCATTCATGAAGCATTTAAGAATTTTATAGAAATGAACAAATAGATAATGAAAGAATACACACACAACACAAGTTCTTTGTGGAAAACCCTCTTGGGGAATAAAATGCACTCTCAATCCTATAATAATTATGCAAACATGAGGATTTATTTAAATGCATGTTTTTTAAGGAGAACCTACCCTTAGGATTATCAAGTACTTTTACTAAACTTTAGTGAAACACCTATTCCAAAATAAGTACTTGCCCTTAGGATTGTCAAGTCCTTTTCAACAAACTTTAGTGAAACACCTATTCCATAAGGAGAACCTATCCCTAAGATGGTCAAGTCCTTATGAATTATATTTTTATAACCCTCACAAAACCTATGATATGATCATATTTTGAACACTGATTAGCTATAAATATGATGGATATATAATGTATACCATCCCCTTCACTTCTACACACAACCATAAACATCCAAAACCACCTTTTGAATCACTCAACACTTCTCAAAAATGACTTTATCATAACATCAACAACATGAAAAAATGGTCATACACATATTACACACTTTGATCTTCCTCTCAAATCAACCATCAAGCTAACACAGACATCACCTATCCTTCACTCACACTCAAGGCATCTAAAACATCCTTTTTGATCATTCTGGACCTCTTCACTCATCCACAATCTTTAAACCTGAAAGAGAATTATTTTTGACATTATAAATATGACCTATATGTCATAAACACAATCATCAACCTATTTTTATCTATAACCCATCCACTGGGAACACTCCATTTCTTCTATCCTTTGCTCCACAATGCTCACACATGCCTCTTTTTCACAAGTCTTCAAACCTATAAGATAACTATTTTTAAATCATAAATATGACCTATAGGTCATAAACATAGTCATAAAACTAATTTATTATTTAATCCATCAATGAGGCACCCTTAATCTCCTTCACCTCTCAACTCTATATTCTTCCTCCACTTAGAGCCCCTTCTCTCAAGTTTAGAAATCATCACCTTTGATTTCACCTTTTATATATCTTTCATGATTATTATCTTCTAGGTTTGCCATAATACTTACTTTAACCCTTAATAAATATTACATAGCTCAATACAATTCTCATAAGTTGGCCATAGCATCCATGGGTCACCCTTAATTAGTTACACCTTTCAATTAAGCCTTAGTAGCCCTTATAGGTCTCATGGAGACCTATTCACCCATTTAACAATCCATTGAGTAAAAAAAGAACACAATATCACTTTTAAATACATGATTATATTTTGTATGATCCTTATGACATCCTCAAATGATTACTCTTGCTAAAACACTCTTTTTCTAAAGCATAATTTGATCAAATATCATTATATACATAAAAACACCATGAATGAACACATAGTCAACTTTTATGCATTTATTCATACTAAATATGGATTAGTCAAACCTCGAAAATCCATACAAATTATACTTATGGAGTCCACAACATTATTGAATATCTATGTTCCCTTTAAACATCTAAATTCTATCAAGAACAACTCAAATATCCTTCTTGGGTCTCTTACACAACATGGTTATGAACATAATAAACTTTAGATCTTATTATATTTGAATTTGAATACATCCAGACCTTCTAAATAGGTTCTCTAGATTTACCTTGAAGTCCTCTAAAACTTTGATTTTTAATAAAGCTTTGAATTCATTCTAGATAAAAAGTTATGGCTCAAACATTG
This sequence comes from Torreya grandis, assembly GCA_037957365.1. NCBI lineage: Eukaryota > Viridiplantae > Streptophyta > Pinopsida > Cupressales > Taxaceae > Torreya > Torreya grandis. The sequence continues at coordinate 773,912 of JARHVA010006867.1, forward strand.
AAAACTCAATTTTCCCTTTACTAAATTCAAATTCCAATGATCACTATTAAACATAGAACATTATCCCATCATCTCATGTCCTCACATATTTTGATCAAATACACACTATATATCTCTTTGATAGTTTCCTAATATTTAACTATGCTAAAAATCTATCACTTTGACCTCATGTCATACTCCTTAGCAATTTTGACCAAATACACATCATCAATCTTCTTAGAAGCATCTTAGTCTTAACCTTTGATCACTATTAAACATCGAGCACTTGTTATCATCTCATTGCTTCATAAAAAATTGAAAAAAATGAACTCCATTGATCTCTTTGAGAGGATCCTAGACTTTAACCTACTTCAACATCATAAACTTTGACCTCTTTGACTCAATACACATCATCAATCTAAATGTGTTCAAACACCCACTTGTAATTAGATTCTTATCTAGTCCTAGTATTTACCTTTTGCAAATTTAGATAAGTATGAGAACCACTAAAATATACCTAGAAGGAAAAATTTTAACCTTAATAACTTTTTCTATGCTCAATCACATGTCCTAAAATTTAAACCATATGAACTTATTTCATAAGGGAATATATCTATATATCAATGTACTCCTATAACCTTCATTCATGTGAAATATGATTCCATCAAACTAATTACTTGGCTATACTTGAACTTAGAAATTAAGACTAGATTTATTTTTCATCATATATCTATGACGTGATTAAATTTGCACCGTTAGATATCCATTTGCAAATTTAGTTGAGTATGGGAAAACATTGTAATCTACCTAGGAAACTAACTTTTCATAATTATATCTTTTGCTATACACAACCTCATGACCTAAAACATGGAACATAACAACTTGGGACTAATGTGATCATACCCATATGACCAACTCCCCTAACTTATCCATAGGTGGCATATTTTTCTATCATATAACCAACTATGAAAAGATGAACATAATGAATAACTACATGAATACCATGCACTTCCACAACCTCTCAAAAAATCCTTGACCTCTGATAGGACCCCTCACACATGATCAATACTTGAGAAACATCCCTAATCATTCCAAAACTAAATATTAACCAAGCTTAATTCAATCATACTATGATAGGGACACTTAACACTTAAGATTATAAATACACTTCATCCACTCACCTAGACACCTCCATGACATCAATGAAAACTCTCCAACAATATCCCCATTTGTCATTGATGTCAACACCCATCATTCATCTCATTTTCCTTCTCTTTCTTTAAGAACTCTCAAAATAGGATCCTTCTCCCCCTTTGACACAATGACAAAGTGGGAAAAAAACTAATCTTGAGTACCTAAAAAGACAACCAACAAGAGAGGAACACCTTATAAATATGATACAAACATCCCCTTACCTTGATCCTACCTATTCTTTGCTTTGATAACCTCCTCATGCTACATGCCAACATTCTCTTTAACTAAACACTTAAACCAATGAGGAAATAACACACAAAAGCACTAAAATTTAATGGAACTCACCAAAAAACATCTGAGAGGGACTCACCCTAATATATTTGAGCCATTTCACCTCTTGATCATTTTTAAATCTTGAGACATCATGAAGAACCACCACATATGCTTATCAGCCTTCTCTCTCAAGACACCGCAAGGACTACCAATAGAAATTCATGCCACTCACCAGATATGAAACATTATTTAAAATAACATAATAACTTACATTGAAACACTCATACCATTCTCTTTTGGATAAACTGATTAAAAAATCACTCTTCTTCACACTAGGCATGTCTAGTCTCCTTGTAGCCCTACTTGGTACTTGTAAAGACCACAAATTTTAGTAGACATACCTTTAAGACCTAAAAATTCATAATTGGATCACTATCACATTCGACCTTAGTCACACCAATTTACATCAAATAGATCATATTCTTTAACATACTTCCTTCACAAACCTATTAGTAAATTAGGCCTCCATCTTAACAAAAGCTTGCATAATTTGAAAAAAAAACTTTAAATATCTATAAATATTGATTTAGAAACCCATTTAACCAATTAAACCTATTAATAATCCTCATACCTCATATCATAAGGCAAAACACTTTTATAGCATAGCATAAAACTCTAGAATCTCAAAATAAACAAGGTCAACAAACTTCCTTCTAGTCAACACCCAACTATGAAACTTCTTATAGACCTAGAGACAATCATCACACACATCAGGCCCAAGAATTGAGTGTTAACTTCTTTGTGAACCTTGACTTCCTATACCATGGCTTTGATTTATAATACGAAATATAAACTCGAGAGCACATAGAAACCTCCAAAATGCACAATCAATATCATAAAGACACAAAACCACCTATAAAACATAATAAAGAAGTGAAAATACCTACCTAAACACCACAATGTTCTTAAAATTCCATCAATCCCATTATGCCACCTAAAAACACCCATTTTGATACTACATACACAACAAGAACACCTTATGACATCACTCTAACCTCATCAATCACTTCTCCCATCTTGACACACCAACTCGACCTAGAAAAACTCATCTCTTTCCTTCTAAGACATTATGAATAACACCACAACAAAAAATTCTTATCCACTGAAAAGAGTCTTTTAAGAATCATAGATAGAGACCTCCTCTACACCATAATTCTCTAAAATAAATTGGAACTAGAAGTGGCCCACATCTCCTTAGTAACCATTAGAATATATATATATATATATATATATATATATATATATAAAGATTCTAATGGTTACTAAGGAGATGTGGGCCACTTCTAGTTCCAATTTATTTTAGAGAATTATGGTGTAGAGGAGGTCTCTATCTATGATTCTTAAGAGACTCTTTTCAGTGGATAAGAATTTTTTGTTGTGGTGTTATTCATAATGTCCTAGAAGGAGGTCTATATATATATATATATATATAATACTTCTTGTGCTTGTTCTTATTAGTCTAAACTTTGACAACTTATTCCTTTTATAAATCACTCACTTTCTCTTCTATGATAGGATATACAACATTTGGAAAAAGTATGAAATATTGACATAATTTGATCATGAAAGTATCTTGTTTGAATTATATAACATCACTTTCAAACCTTTATAACAAAATAACCAATCTTGAAAATTACTCACACACAATAGGTTGATCATTAGTACCTAAACACACCTCAAAACTAGCCTCACCCAAAACCTTGGTCTTCTCCTTAAACTTGGTCTCTTCATTCACAACATGAGTAAATAATGAGAACTCTTGGCACTCTCCAACTTATGTAGCATTATCCATAATAAAAACTATATTACTTGGACTTGCAGACTCATCATGACTCACACTTACAACCTTTGGTTTTCTTGCATTAAATTGCATTCTTTCTTGCACTTTATGAGCCTAATTAAAGCTATTCTATCATTTAGGCCTTTACTTGAAGAATATAGCAATGTAAAATCTCTATTGATAGTTGAATCACGCTATACCTTTTTTAAGAATCTTATCCTACCTTTCCTAATTAGAATAAAATCTTGTAATATGTCCATTCTTTTGATAATTGAAACAAACTACTCATTTTGAAGAAGACTCACCTTTTGACTGATAACCCCTTCATAGTTCCATAAAACCTCATTTATAATAGGTCTCTTACATTATTTATCTCTATGTAAAACATGATTACATGTGTAATAGTAACCATTGAAACTTACATACGTCATGGTATTTAGTTTTTTGGTCTAATTTGTCTTCATTCTAATAACATCTTCATTCCTTAACTAATTATTGCCTTCAAGTTCTAATTTACATTAGTCTTCATCTTGTATTGAGTTGTATTTTTTGGTTCTTCTTTGTATCCAAGAATATTTATATTATTTTCATTCTTTTGATCACTGGATCTCTTTTCAAATCTCATTAATGAATTCATATTACTAGATGTTTTCTCTAACTCATCTTTTAATGACTCATTTTCAATTACATACCTTAAACATTCATCTTATTTATCTTTTAGGATTTTAATGATCTTCATAGCTCTTGATTTGAGACTTCATCTTCTTGTTAATCTTCTTATTAGTTTTTAGTTCTTCAAGAGTATTCATCAATTCAGTCTCATAGTTTACCTCATCTTTATCATCATCTGAATCACTCCAAGTAGAATCATTTTGATATGAGAAACTTCATTCTTAGCCATGAATATGTATTTATCTTCAATAGGACCATCATCTTCATGATCATACTCTAAGTCACTATCTTCACTCTCATCTGATGAGATGTAATATTTATTGGTGTAGAGACTCTTCTTGCTCTTGAAGGACTCCTTCTTGTTATCATAATTCTTGAATACTTTCTTCATTTCATTGGACTTATATGTCTTCTTTTATTCATCTTGGCCATCACCATTCTCTTCATCATCATCATTATTATAATTATGAGGGAACTTATTATAAAAATGTCCAACCTCTGCATAATTTAAGCATTTAAAGGGTAGATTACCATTATACTTATTTGGCCTTGTTTTTAATCTTCTTGTAAACAAAGAAATTAATTCATCTTCACCAACATCAGAAATGTCATCCTCCTTAAGTTTCTTACCTTATAACTTCCTATTTAATGTCATTTATATCTTGAATTTTTCTTCCTTATTTGGTGGTATATCATCATTTAATCTCATCTCATAGGTAGTAAGGATGCCATATAATTCATCCATTTTCAATTGATTAAGATCATGAATTTATTCTATAACATACAATTTTGAATCAAACTTGAGAGAGAGAGACCTTAATACCTTTTGAACTATAGTAACATCTTCAAGATTCTATCCAAGACCTCTGATGATGTTCACAATCTCACCAACTCTCTATAGAAAGGACATCATAGAATCTTATTCCTTCATCTTAAGACTCTCAAATTATCTTCGATGAGTATTCATATTTTTCAACTTAACCTTTGAATCTCCTTCATGAATAGTCTTAAATTTATACCAAATTTCCTTGGGAGATATACAATTGATTGCCTTGGTGTATTCAAGATCTTAAAGACCACAATGACAACATTCATTTCCATAGAATTATTCTTAAACAACTTCTTATCTACAACACTAGATGGAAGGATAGTAGGTTCAAAATAAACATCCATAATATATTACTAAGTGTCAAACCCTTGGGACATGATGTATTTACTCATCCTCCCAATCCCAAAAGTATAATTAGATCCATTGAACATAGATGCTTACTTATTGGAAAAGCATCCTTACATTTAATGGATACCCATATTGTACTTTAGATCTCCTTAAAACTATCAAGCCTTTACCAAATGACTTAACCTAATACCAATTGTTATATGTACAAACCCTTAAAAACACTTTAATCATTCAATACAACTATTCATGAAGCATTCAAGATATTTATATAAATGAACAAATAGATAATGTAAGATTACACACATAACACAAGATCTATGTGGGAAAGCCTCTTGAGGAATAAAACACACTCTCAATCCTACAAAAACATGAAAACACACTCTCAATCCTACAAACACATGGACTACTTATCCTATAATAAGTATGAAAACATGAGTCTTTATTAAAACAAGTATTGTAGAAGTAACACGTACCCTTAGGATGGTCAAGTCATTTTGAATATAATTTAGTGAAACACCTATTCCAAAATAAGCACTTTCCAAACTTTAGTGAAACACTTATTCCATAAGAAGAACCTACCCCTAGGATGGTCAATTAATTCTAACTTATATTTTGAACACCCTCCCAACACCTATGATATGAACATCTCCTGAACAATGATTTTCTACCAATCTGATATAGATACAATTTATATTAGCCCCCTTCACTTCTTCACACAACCACAAATATCCAAAATGACCTTTTATATCACTCTAAACTTTTCAAAAACAATTCTATCACAACCTCAACAACATGACCAAATGTTCATACATACATTCCACACTTTGATCTACCTCTTAAATCAACCACCAAGCTTACACAAATATCATATATCCTTCACTCACACTCAAGGCATCCAAAACATCTTTTTAGATCACTCTAAACCTCTTTAGTCATCCTCAATATTCAAACCTACAAGATAAATAATTATAGCATCATAAATATGGCCTAAATGTTATACACAAAATCATCAACCTACTCTGCTCTATAACCCATCCACTAGGCACACTCCCTTTCTTCTATCCTTCACTTCAAAACACTCACACATTCCTCTCTTTCACAAGTCTTCAAACCTATAATATCACTATTTATAACATCAAAAATATGACCTATAGGTAATATACACAAACATAAACCTACTCAATTCTTTAATTCATCTACTAAGCACCCTTAGTCTCCTTCATCTCTCAGCTCTATACTTTTCCTTCACTTAGAGCCCCTTCTCTCAAGTCTAGAAATCATCACCTTTAATATCACCTTTTATACAGAATTCATTCTTATTATATTATAGGTCATACATAATACATGACATAACCATTAAAACATCTTACATATCTGAGTAGCATTCCCATAGGTTGGCCATAGTAACCACGGGTCACCTTTAAGCAACTACACTTTTTAAATAGACCTTAAGAGCCCTCTTAAGTCTCATGGAGACCTATGAATACATTTATCACTCTATTGAGTAAAAAAAAAACATAATATCACTTTAAAATACATGGTTCCACTCCATATGATCATTATGACGTCCTTAAATGATTACTCCTGTTAAAACACTCTTCTGCTAAAGCACAATTTCTTCAAACAACAATCACTACATAAGAACACCATGAAAGAAAACACAGTAAACTTATAAGATTTTTTAATAATAAATATGGATTTTTAAAACCTTAAATATCCATAAAAATCATACTCAAGGATATTACAACATTATCCAATAGCTAATTTCCCTTGAAACATCCAAATGCTATTAAGAACAACTCAAATATCTTTCACGGGTCACTTACAAAACTTGGTTAGACACACTATCAAATTTTGATCTCAATAAGTTTTATTATATAAAAATTTAAACGTTATAAATAATTTCTATGGATGTTCCTTTAAGTCCTCTATGGCTTTTATTTTTACTACACCTTCTAATTCCTCGTAGATCAAAACTTATGCCTCAGATATTATAGACTAGTTTTTTCCTTTTTAAATTCAAATCCTAACAGTCATTGTTAAACATCAAACACTTTTCCATCATATCATGTCCTTTAATACTTTAATAAAATACACACCATCAATATCTTTTATAGTATCATGATCTTTAACTATGCTAAACATTTTTCACATTGACCTCATCTCGTGCTCCCTAGTAATTTTGACCAAATACACATAATTGATCTTCTTAGAAGTAGCTAGATCTTTACCTTTGATCACTATTAAACATCAAACACATTTTATAGTCTCACTAATTTATAAAAATTTGGAACAAATACACTCTATATATCACTACAATATTAGTTTGGACTTTAACCTACTTAAACATCAGACACTTTGACCTCTTTAACTCAATATGCATCATTAATGTGCATCTGTATGAACACTCGATCACTATTAGATCCTTATCTGGTCCAAGTATTTAAATTTTAAAAATTTATATGAGTGTGGAAACCACTAAAATCTACCTATAAGGCCAAATTTTAATATTAATAACTTTTTCTATCTTATATTACATGTCCTAGAATTTAAACCATATGATCTTTCATAAGGGAATCCATCTCTATATCCCTGGAACCTTTTTTCATGTGACATATGATGCCATCAAAATTCTTAGTTGATTATAATTGAAATTAGACATTAATCTCATATTAATTTTTCACCATAGATTTGTGATGTAATTAAACATTCACCATTAGATCTCCCTTTGAAAATTTGGCCAAATATGGGAAAACATTGCAATATACTTGGGAAGCCAACTTTGGATAGTTATATATTTTGCTATATACAACCTCAAAATATGAAACTTGGAACATAGTAATTAGGGACTAATTTTATCACACCCATATGACCAACTCTCACTGACTCATCCATATGTGGTAATGGTGATGTCAGTAAACTACCTACTTAGATTTTTCATCACAAAACCAACTATATCAAGATGATCATAATTAATAGTCATATGAATACCATGCACTTACAAAATATCTCCAATCATCCTTTACATATTATAAGACCCCTCACACATGATCAATACTTCAAACACATCCTTAATCATGCCAAAACTAAAGATTGACCAATCCTACTTCAGGCATACTAAGACAAACACACTACACACTTTTTCATTGACACTTAGACTATCAAGACACTTCATCCACTCACCTATACACCTCTATCACGTCACTAAAAATTATTCAATAATAAATATGTAACATGTATTCACCTGTAGCTTCTACATCTTCCTTGATACTAAAAGGCTCTTAGACACTATCACTTTGTGTTTTATTACTTATCACTTAGTCTGACTAATGTCATTCCAATGACCCAAGATTTCTATCTTGCCTATAATATTATAAAACTAATTATCCTCCATCTCTACAAGTTCTAAATCTACACCTATTTTCTAGTTTCCAAGATACTTGTGTCCTAGTAATATGCCTACATCAATGCAAGTTCTTATTTTGACACAAGTGGCCATTTCTATAAGGTCATATAATTTGAAATAGAAATGTATATCTATGGTTAGCCTAAGTGATTTAATAAAATATATTATCTAAATATATTTTCATAAATACATGATAATTAATCATTCATTCCTCACCTAACAACTTATTACATACTCACATGAAAAGTTAACAAAGGCAATCAATCAATCACTCAAGTGAGCAAAGCTTCCCTATTTTATCATTTTTATATATTAGTCATATGAATAACACATATACAAGTTTAAAGTAACAAAAGAGCATCCCATGAGCCAAATTTTCCACATTATAATTTAGGTCATTATTTTAATTTCTTATCACTCATTGAATGATTAACACATAATTCAACACTTAGGGGAGAACTACATAAGTATGAGGCCATATTAAGAGTATTGGATATGTAAATATCACTCATTGACAGAGGGGTATTTGGTGAATCTTTAAACCATGTTCATACTAAACAATTTTTACCATAACTAATATGAATATTATGAACTAGGGTTTTGATATTTGACTAGGAGAAATAGTTCATGACCTAGATCTAAATGCACAAAACTGGAGGCAACACAAAACCTATAAGCATCTATGTGGTTTTATCCAGTCTCAATAAGTATTACATAATAGACAGATGGATCTAATTTAGATATAATCATGAATGTAAACATCGCATATTGATTCAAGTGTCTGTAGATATAGATGTATGATTTCTAGAATCAAATGACTAATCTGGAATCTAGATCTAATATACTTTATACCTACTCAAGATCCAAATATATGTTAGCATTCAAACCAATAAAATATCTTATTTTAATTTTAATATATAGCATACATATAATTTCCATATTTATCATATCTTAGCATAATACATTTAGTATATTTTTTATCTATGTTTTGAAATTAGTTACACTGACATAGAGATAGTCTACCATCCTTGTGCCCTAGTCTATCACTAGACCTTTAACCCTAAGTCCCTAATATAGATTTTAGGGTTAAACAATACCATATTATTATCTTGGAGATACCTATGAGCATCCATTAAAGGGAATAATACATTAGAAATTTTTATTTTCTAAATAATTAAAAAAATAAAAAATCAAATATTCAATAAAATACAAAAACATTCAAATAAAGTTATATATACAAAAATATTAAACATTCAAATGTTTAATGCCTGCTTGATAGGTATATTTTTTAATTTATGTTATTATATATCATATCATTTATATACACATATATGTTTCACATGTATTTTAGTGTGATACATGCATAACCCAAAACCATTATACTTTCACATATAAATATTTGACCTTTCCTCTTCTCACATTATATATTATGATGGGGGGATTTTCTTCTTTGATCATGATTGATACAATTTACAGTTATTTATGGTCATTTATATATTATCAAATTGATCCTATATACTAATCCCACACATGCCTATACTTGTGTTTACATCTTTTATAGTGTACTTAGCATCATATGTTACATGATTTTTTTTATAAAACAAATATGCATAAACTAGTATGACATGCTTATGCTTGATTCTTATACTTAATTTATTCACATTTTCACTTCATTGTGTGTCTTTTTCTTTCTTATTATTGCCTTTCTTGTGTAACATTTGAATATGTTCCTTACTTATTGGCCCATGTGCCACTATATGTTTCTTTCTATTTGTGAAATTAGATATGTCATTCATTCAAGTATGTGGAATTTTATTATTCCCCTTGTTTATGGTATCCTTATACCCATTTTTGTGACATTGAGTGCTCTTGTTTGTGTTCTTTATTATGTGTTCATATTGCACTACTAATTTCTATATGTTTTCATGATATATATCATATATAGTAGGGATTTTCTTGATTACGTATTATGACCTTAATTTATATATATAATTAGACATGTTACTCCTATATGATACATAATTTATACATATATTATATATTTATCATATCCTTTTAAGGTAAGGTAGCTAGGATATTCAATTTCCCTCATGTCAAAATGGGGGGGGGATATCAGTGGGGTCATGTATTAGATACATGACCTCAAAACTTATAAATATATTAGAATTTAGTTAACTCCATTATAGTTTACATGATTCAAATATACACTTGGGTTAGAATCCTACACATTACATCAATTTTTAGAGATTTGGGACAATGTTTCTCAAATTTGTGACAAATATTATTGACAAGTATAGATTAGAGGTTACATCTTGATAGATAAATAATATTGATACCTATTATAGGTTCATATTATATTAATGTGCACCAAACATCACAATTCCATATTCAAACTTATTTACCAAAAAGTATTGATACTTTACCAATAAGGACTATTTTTACCAAGAAACACCATTTTGAGTCCATTTTATGTAGCAATTGGCTCCTTTTATTAGTGTGTTTGAAATTAAATTCCATAAATTTCATAACATTACTTTATTTCTATATATTTAATTTTTTATACTACTTGAATTGGCTTTTATTGTATTTTCACATGTGTTGTGTGATTGAGATGTAATGATTTCAATGGTCATGTCATAACTCATCCTTTCACTAGATTGGGGGTATAATTACCTTCCAATGTCCCTATTAAAATATCCAAGGTTATATTTTTAACCACTCTTAACTTAAATGATTAATAATGAATTATATTTACTAAGTCAAATAACCAAGGGCTAACATGGTTGTATCAACACATAGGTGCATTACTTCTTTACTCTCTTTGTTTTGAAGAATTTCAATTATGTAAAATTTTATATAATAATCAATGATTTATATTTTAACATGACCTTAGTTATAGTTCATACACTATAAAAAGACTCAAAGTGGGAACAAGCAAATTCAAGGTGTGTTATAGAAACCCAAGAATGCATTTATAGTTCATACACCAATTGTTTTTTATGTTTTCTTAAACTCTTTTTGATATCAATTCTTACAAAAAAAACTTCACACACATTATATCTACCAATTTATGATGTTAACTTGGAATAATAACCTTTACCCTATTGTCCTAAGGATCAATCCCACCCTATAAATGAAGATACTACCTCTTATTTATGTACTATATTTAGCATCCTTACATATCCTTAATATATTATCTTATGACACATATTATAAATCAAGAATTTTTTTTATATTTGTCCTATTTTTCATTATCACAATCACCACTATAGTTACTATGATGAGGATTGGTATGATGATGACTATGTTTATAGTGATGATGAGATTACCCCTCGTCTCCCTAAATTAGAAACTTCTCCACCTTAATTTTATTATAATGAGAACACATATACCATTGGTCATGATAATTCGCTTCTTATTTTCCAAAACTAGGTATGTCACCAAGAGGATGTTAGTATTTCTAATGTTACATCTCATATTTATCCTCTTCACATTAACTCTATATTAAAAACAAAAAAATCCCCAACACCAACCATATATATGGAAGATGTTCTTTCTAAGAATATTTATCTCATTTTTAATAATGTATCTATTCATAAAATTAACATTGTCATTCAAATATTAAATGATCCTATTCAAAATAGTAATATCCGTTCCTAAGTGGTAATTTCCTTAATTCATTCTATAACAGATTTATAAGAACAAGCACTTCATTTATACTTAGAAAGTAATTCATGTCATGCTTGGGTGTATTCTAATGCCATTGTAGGTAAACCTATTATGTGTAATACTATATATACAACTTTATGACCTAAATTTAAACCTCCCATATTTCCCATATTTGATGGAAATGTTCCTCATTTTCACCTTAAATGAGTGGGTATAATGGTAGCCATTTATTATTGACATTATTCCATAAAACCTTAACATGGTGTGCACTTTGTTTGTTTAAATCCCTTCATATTGGATCTTTGCCCACTTATATTTTGATAGAGAATTCGTTTTTAATTCAATATACTCACAATAATGGACCTAAGGTTACTCATGAATATTTACCTTATTTGTACCAAGGTAAAAATGAGAAAGTCTGTGATTATATGTTTAGATTAAAAACTAATGTGTATAGATTAATCTACAAACCTAAAAATTTGAAATTACAATATATCTTTTATCTATGTCTTATTTATTCATTAATATAAAGTTATTTTATAAAACTTGTGAATAATTCATAATTATTCACAAGTTTTATAAAGTAACACTTTATAAAACTAACACTTTCACTTGACTTGATGTAAAACTAACATTATGCACAAAATGAATGAATATGCTAATTAAAGGTTGTTTTTGATTAAGTGGTATTGATTGGGAATTATATTGAAATAATTCAATTCCCCCTTCAATATAATTCCCAATCAACATATAATTTTAATAACATTTTCCTAGAGTAACTACTCAAAAATATCATTCACATATAATAACATGATAACCCATTATTCCTTCTCCTAAAAAATGTCCAAATGATATATTACCTAAATTATTGGATAAAAATTTTCTGACCTTATTCCCTAATCACTAACACCCTCTAAATCATTTGGATAAAATAAAAAGAAACCCATTTTCTACATACCATGGAATTAATGGACATCATGATAATGATTATAATAAACTTAGAGAAAAGGTAGATAAACTTGATAGTAAATGATTTTGATTCATTTTGAAACACTTATAACATAATTTAAAAATATTATCAAAATTTAAACATTCAAAAATGTCATTTTCAATATATAAATAATATAAAAAATACAAGTGTTGATACTAATCATATTTTTACTAATATCTCTGTACAATGAGTATATAAAAACATAACTGATAAAGCATACACCCAACCATGGCTTCCCAAACCAATTAAATTAAAAATAATATAAGATAAATTACAAGTCAAATATAATGGTATATTATATTATAAAAATATGAATGTGGAAACAATCAATCCATGTGTTTCCTTTGTATATCCATCTAGATGGAAATTTCACATACCACATCACTCAAAAGATAACATAATACACTAAATCAAATAAAACATAAAATAAAAATTTATAGATAATATGAGAATCATAAGAAAATAATATAAAACTCATAATAATGTTTTAATACATTTAAAATTACTAACATTACATCAATCAATAGTTGGTCCTCAACTGCTAACTATCAAATCATAATTTGCATCTACATCTTTATCATCCACTAATAGAAAGTCAATAGGTTGAAGCACCTAATAGACCATGTGACCTAAACCATGGTATACCTTGGGCATCATCTTTCATTAATAACTCTATGAATATTGTGTGGTGACCTTGTAACCAAATGTACTCTACAAATATTTTTATCTCAACATTGAATTAGTTGCATATCAAAGAAATTGTTGTTGAGATAGCTCTATTTCTAAATGGCATTAATCAATCTCTAAATCATCCCATTCCACATTGAGGTCCCATGCTCTATTAATTGCATGTAAATATGTTTTAGTCATAATGGAAACTCTATCAAATAATGGTGAAAGTAATTGTACCATGTTGGCTTACTCTAGTAGTCCCTAAGGGATGGCATTATTTAGAACATGCCCCGTAAGCACATGAAGTGTGACATATATCACCAAGGGATAATACTCATCATCACCTAGATAGAAATTAACCTATTACATTATCATATATATAATTATTATATCAAAAATATATTACAAAATATACATAACTATCCATGCCTCCTATACCTATCATTTTGGGGATACTATTAAAGTTATGGATACAACTAGATATAAAAGTGGTCACCTATGGTGTTACCACCATAGTTTATAGCCATAGATACATCCTAAATCATCCACATATATAATCTAAATGGAATCATCCCTCTCATAAATTGGTAAAGGAGATATCTCTACTATTGCATGATGAGATTGTCCCGTACTCTCATAGGGGCTCTCATTGATTAAACCAATATCATATATGTTGGGTGAATGCCTTGATTTATAAAAAATTTGAGTGAAATGGGATAAAAATAAAATCACTAATATAATATAATAAATGGGTCATGAAATAAACAATTAACATGAATGACTATAACTTCATGATATTCTCATCCTAACCCTCAAAACCTCAATAGGGTTTTCATATGATTTTGGTTGGTTTGAACTGATCCAATACCCACTAAAAATCCATAATACTCATTAGAGTAACTTTAATATTACTATTCAATATCCATGTATACATCCTCAGGTGGGCCCAACATACAAGGGGAATTCCAATTGGTTTAATACCTATAATATTCTTGTATTCCCAATAATTTAATAATGTGAGGAAGCCCACACCTCCAACATATCCCTCTTAAGTAAAAATGTTTAAATATATGTATAATTAGGTCAAAATCATGTGTCTTTAATAAATTAGAGTACATTGATTTTCTATATTACATGTAATATCAACCATATGATATGAAATTTCTATAATATCTCCATACACATCAATAAAAGTAACTAAAACCCACATAAGAATTTATAAAACCACAAATTTAAACAAAAACCAATCTCATATATCAAAATGGTATAATTTTCATCACATATTCATCACCACTATCATACACTATAAAATATTGGTGGGAATATCTGAAAGTCACATTGGTTTCTATGGTCACTCAAACAAAAAATATATGTAACCAAAAATTGTATCAAACATCCTTTAGGGTAATAGTCATCTCCCTCATCATCAATAAAAATGTATAGGTGTCAAAATCATACCTCTCTACAAGTGCATTCATCATATGCATATTTTAGGGCATCAAGTCTAGTTATCCCACATATCCCAATTTGGCCTTCTCCATTATGTCCATTTTAGCATCTAATATGGGGAATCCTTACATTGTATCCAATATATGGTCCCTATAAAACTATGATGTTCTCAAGTAATTTGAACCAAAAAACATTACATTTGAAAAATTAGTTCTCAGAGTATTTGTCCATATACAAATAGAAATATAATATTTAAATTTAAAATAGATAGGTCCATGCCAAATGGATAGTGCAATATGACCCCATATAGGGTCATCCATTAGTAGAAAATGATGCTTCAAAATATGTCTCTATTACGACTAAAACTCACTTGAATCACGTTGCCAAAAAAGGTCTCCTTTGAGTTATTTTGACTAAATTGATCAAAACATTTAATTTTTTTACTATTAGGTTCAAATATAATCACCCTATAATATTTTTCAAAAAATAATACATATACTAAATGAATTTTTTTAACATGGGGTACATTATATCCAAGAGGGTATCCCCCTTCTTACACACTATTCAAACTCAAATCAAGATATTTTCATGATATTATTAATAATAACAAATTATAAAATTGATTAATATCATGATGTTATTTATATGTAATAATAAATGTAATAGATCTACAAATCAATCCTAGCTTAGAGAAGATAAATCATACTTACACTTCCAATTAGGGATACATTAGATAATTGGGTTCATGACCAATATGGATCCACTAAACCCAATCTAGGATATTTTACCACAATAACTTCATTATGGAGGGTTCCAAAGCTTCTAGTGAACCAAAACTGCATAATAACCCTAAATAGGTCTTATGTTTTCATATTCACTAAACTAATAACAAGTAAAGCAAAATCTAATCTAGTGCTCACCAAATCTTATGACACAAAGTGGGATTAGTAAATAATAAAAATAAACATGCATAATAGAATCTTATTTAAGATATGTATATAT
This sequence comes from Torreya grandis, assembly GCA_037957365.1. Classification (NCBI taxonomy): domain Eukaryota; kingdom Viridiplantae; phylum Streptophyta; class Pinopsida; order Cupressales; family Taxaceae; genus Torreya; species Torreya grandis. The sequence goes on from JARHVA010006867.1 coordinate 790,236, forward strand.
ATAAAACCCTAATGAATGGATAGATCGATATATTCAAAAACCATTACTTATGCTACTTATATCTATTAATGAGAGGAGAAAAGTTAGAGATACTTACCTTGAAGATGAACCTATCGAGACTCAATCTCTCCCTTAGCCAAAGATACTTTTTAAGAGGTTTTTATGGTTTGTAAGGATCACTAAGAAAGCCAAAACATCCAAGACTTATCCACAAGACTAGATTTTTATCCAAGTAGAAACCTTAAGCTAAGACTCCTCAAGTATAATTATAAAAGAGAAAATTATAAATAAGTGCAATTGAATAGATAACTCTTGTTGTCTCTCTATGAATGGTGAAATGGATGTGTTTATATAGGTGGATCTAACCATAAACCATGCTGAAAATTTAGGCTAATAAGGTTGACTCGATCAACCTAGTATTATAATTGAAAAAACCTAGGTTATAAACAAGGTCGACCATGGACAGACCTAGTCCCTAATAAGCTTTGTCAATAATAATACAAGGTCTATGTGGTTGACTATTCCATGTAAATTTCCAAAAGGAGTTTAGGTTAGGTAAAGGGTTAATGAAGGTGACAAATGACTATAGTTGGGTGAAAAATAGGAGGCAAAGCTTAGGGGAATGACTTTTAGGAGACAAGTGTGTATATATCAAGTGGTAAAAATGGAAAATAGTCATGCAAATCATAAATGGTCTTCCCACCCCTTTCTTGGTGCACCCCTTAAGGCATGCACTCAAATAGATTTAGACTCGATGGGTTCCTACAAGATAGAAAGAATTATAAATTTATAAAGTGTGAAAATATCATGTGTATACTTATGCCCCTCTCAAAGCTCATCATGTGTAACTCATGTGGAGTATGGGATGGTGCTTTGATAAATATTATAGTAACACAAAATGTTGAAGATAAAAAATAAAAGTAAAAGTGATGTGTACCTTAACTTACCTTTATCATTATATGGTTGTCTATTACATTTTTTGTTTTTATCATGGATGGCATAGAGACTTATTTCAACAAACCCAAGGATACAAAATTAAAGAGAAAAACCAAAAAAAATGTAAGAAAGCAAAGATAACTAGTGTTATGTGGATGGGATGTACTTAGAAATTTGTCAAGTTGTGGTGATAAGTGTTATGTTATACCAAAGGACCAAATCAAAATTTGGAGTAAATTAGGTAACAAAAAATCAAAGGATATTAAATACCAAAAAACTCAAATAAGTAAACCTTAATTAAGAAAGGAAAACTCACAAATTTAAACCAAGGATACATGTAAAAAATAATGGTAATCAAACATCAATGTAAAATCAGTAGTAATCCTTACTTAAATAAACATGGGCAAGTAAAAATGATAAATCAACACTGATGAGTGAGAATTAATAATACTTGTTCAATCATCAATGGAAAAAGGTGCATAAAAGGGAAAAAAACATTAATGAGTGAGAAATAACAAGCCAACCTCACTAAGCAAAGTAAAAAGTACAAGAAAGTAGAAATAGACTCAGGTGTCTGTAAAAAGGTGGTAGAACATTAACAAATGGTAAAATAAATCAAGGTATATCTATAAATGTAAAGCCATTATGTTGAGAAAGTAATCCATATTTGATTAAGAATGTTGTTTTGTTCTACCTTAACATGTTTTTAATATGTGAATAAGAAGGAAGTATGGGATAAGGAAAAACATATTTAGAATCACACTTTTCCTTTTAAAGGTGAAAATGAAATGGGTGGAGGGGATAATGAAGGAAAAACTAAGCTAGAGGAATTATTTATTGTCGTGAAGACACTCAAATTAGATTTGTGAAAATAAGAGGACTTTTGATGTTAAAGACTCTAAATAAATTCTCTTGGACACACAAGTCTTAATTTAATAAATAAACTATGTATATCATCCCATGAAGGCTATATGTGTGAAAATTAAAATGGACCTACCTTCCCATAACATGATCCCCATTCCTCAAGACCCCTTACAAAGCCACAAGTCTATTGCAAAGATTGGGTATTTGTGTGAGAAAGTAGATAGTACCATAAATTTTTTTGAATTATCTTATTCTAATCTAATGGCCTACTACACCCCAATGGATCTCAACTTTATGATGAGGACAAATGTGGAGTTTGATCTTCAATTGGAGATAGGAGACATGATTTTAATCACATATTTTGTTATGATTTTGAGATTTGTATGTTACCTTTTGTATATCATTACCTTTCATTTAAAATGATTTAGATTTTAACTTTATTTATGGATTTTTCTATTCCTCCTCCATATAGATTTAGAAGACCAACCATGGGTGCTTAAGATAAATTTCGTTTGAATACTTGGGACTTGGTTTCTAAGAGAGAGAACTTAGAGAACATGGTTTCTAATATTCTCATAAATTTAGGTGAAATATAAGTTCTATCTTGATTTTGAACTTATTTTATCTAATGTGGAGTGAAAGGAAAGTAAATTAAGAGGAATGAAACATCAAGTAATTTTAATTAATTCAATCATAAAAATGTGACAAATTGTGAAAAAAGGATACAATGATAGCAAAGTGTGATTTATTATCATAAGAATGAGAGAAATGGAGGAAAACATGATAAAATATATTGTTGTGCAAATTTCATTTACTAAAGAATCAAAAGCTAAAGCTGAGAACAAAGATCAAAAACTTATAGCCATTGTAAAACATATTCTACACAAGAATATTTAAAATATGGTGATTTTATGAGGAATGCCAGCTCTTATACATGGTCTTACACTAAAACTCATAAAATATAAACCCAAGGGGGTGCCAAAATTATTAGAAAGTGAAAACACAAAGAGGATAAAATTACATCTTTAGGAATACTAGGTCTTATCTATAGTTTTACAATGAAACTCATTAAGAAAAGGGAAAATTAAAAGACCAAAAGTAAGGACTAAGGTTTGTGATAAGAGAGAGAGATGTTGTTGAGGGTGAGACTCATGTATATATCCTTCAAAATATGTTTGATAGATAACATATGTAAATTATAAAAATAAAGGAAAGAATATATGATAACATCGATATTAGGGACAAGCATGTGAGAGGCAAACCTATATTTATCAAAAGGTTTATTGAATTTGAATTAGTTTGGTATCATGACATGTAGAATAAGAGTTGGCATCACAAGATGCCCTAATGAGTAATTAGATGTAGGTATTGGCATCAGAAGATGCCGCATACTCTAAAATTATATATGAATGGGAATTGAAATTTTCCCTAAAGGATACAATAATATGTGGATAGGCATCAAAAGATGCCCCAAAAATTAAAGAGGAAGAAAATATAAGAAGAAAAGAACACCTCATATAGTGTCTAAATGGATATAGGTTTTCCAAGAAGATTTTGATAGGGGATTTCATGGATTTGAAGATAATAAAAAGATGTTAAAAAATAATAATGAGAGATATAGAACTAAGTTAATAAAATAGAGAATTAAGTTAGCTAGATAGAAGAGCAAGGTCAGTTATATATTACTAAAAAGAGGGATGAGAAGAGAATAGATTTGACTAAGTCAACTATGTATAATTGGATAGAAGGTAGATAAGGATATAGGTTTGACCAAGTTGAATTATTATTGTAATCCAAGTGTCAAATAAGGGTATAAGGTTGATGAAGTCAACTTAATAATGTAAACATGGTGTGAAGCTAAGCCTAATAAGGATGTAGGGTTGACTAGGTCATCTTAATAATGTAACCTAATTGACATAAAAGAGAATAGAAATATAAAAATTGAATTTGTTTTAAAGATAGGGTAGGAAAATAAGATAATAAGGATACAAGGTTGACCAATTTAGTTTATTATTATAAGCCAACTAGAAAAAAGGGATACAAAGTTGTGCAGGTTGACTCTATATGATACGCAAGGGAAAAAATAGTCTGTAGGAGACTGTACTGGATAGAATGATAGTGTGATAAAATGGAGAAATATTTGAAACATTATTTAAGAAATAAATGTAAGCACACATAAATAATTAGATTAATGTGAGTGATCCAATTGCTGCACACAACACAAAACCTTACACCAATGTTTGCCAATGCAATTTTTTGTATTACAACACACAATGATTAGAGAGAAAAAAATGAACTAAAAAGTATGTGGTAACTAAATTTTCATCTAGATTGTTTTTATATTATTATAAAGTGTTATTTTAAGTGTGATAGGCATGTTGGCTAAAATTATGGAAGTAGAAAATAATCTATGGATGGTTATAGGATGTTTAGGCCAAAAGGTATCTATGTTGGTAATGATACTAGCTTGGTATTGGGGCCTACCCCCTTAATTAATAATCATAAAATGATAATGGTGTGAGGTGATTTTACAATATATACCATTAACCACATCTTTATACTTGGTTAGAAAACCAATTCAACTTCACCCTTGGTGATGAAATCTAGGTAAGTAGGCCTTGGGAAGCAAATGTTAAATGCATTTTGAATATTGTGTCATTTGGTAGTGTGTGAAAAACAAAAAAAATAGTGTAACTAAATGTTAGTTTGAAAAACCACCTAATTATAATATATGAGCTACTCTAAGAATGCAAACAACTGAAAGTGAAAGTGTGAATTAATTACTAACAAATAGTTGTTAACTCCAAAATTAAGAATGGTATAAAATCAGTTGACATGAAATTATATGTAAATAGTATAGAATAGAGTCAAATAGGTCACTAATATTATATGGAATAATATTATTTAATAATAGAGTCAACCATATTGATGCATTATTTTAGATAGAAATAAGCTACAAAACTAAGTCAACCAGGTGGACTTAGTTTGTTGTTGGTTTTTAGTTTTAAAGACTACAAACTTGTGCTAAAATAAATTGTTATGAAGTAATAAATCAATAAGGAGAGAAAAATATGAACCTTGGTGGGTTTTATGATGATTAGGATTGAAAATTTTCTATAAAAGTGCTTTGAATGTTGCTTTCAAATTTTACAAACTGAGTCAAATAGTTCAAGCTAGTTCTACAAAACCCTATGTGTTGAAGCAAGATAAGATGACTAAGTCAACTTATTAGACTTATTTTATCGATATGGATGTTGATTTAAGAACTAAGTCAACATGTTTAACTTAGTTTATTTATCTGGATGTTGATTGAAATACTAAGTCCACCTACTCGACCTAGTTTTTTGATTTAGATGTTGACAAAAAGATTAAGTCAACCTATTTGACATAGTTTGTTAATTGGGACTGAAGAAGAGTATTGTGTCCACCTATCCAGTATAGTAACATATATATAATGAATACCTACATATAAAGAGTAATTTTATTTTGATATGACTATTATAAAATTCCACAAAAAAATTAAAACTATACCAACTGGTTCAAAATAGTATCAAAAATATGAAAAAATAATGAAATGATAGAAATGAAGGCACAAAAAAACTTGTAAGGGTTAGATTCACATCAGGTTCACCAAAATGTATAATCAAGGTCATGACCAATATGTATCTAATAAACCTAATTAGGGATATCTTAACACAATTACATCACTAGGGAGGGTTCTAAAGCCTCTAATCAAGAAAAACTATGCAATAACCATAACTAGGTCCTATGTTTTCATATTCACTAAACTAATAACAAGTAAAGCAAAATATAATATACCACTCACAAAATATTATGGGATAAAGTGGTGTTAGTAAACAATAAAATTAAACATGCATAAGATAATTCTATTTAAACTATGTATAGGTAAAACCTTAATGCATGGAGATAACAATATATTCAAAAGACATTACTTATGCTACTTATATCTAGTAAAGAGATGAGTACAATTAGATATAATTACCTTGAAGATGAAATCATCTAGAATCAATCTCTCCCTTGCCAAAGGTGATTTGAAAGAGGTTTTTATGGTTTTTAAGGATCACTAAGAAAGGCCAAAGCATCTAAGACTTCTCCACAAGTCTAGATTCTTCTCTAAGCAGAAACCCTAAGCTAAGAATCCTCAAGTATAATGGAAAAAGATCAAATTGTAAAGAAGATCAAATTAATAATTAACTCTTATTGTCTCACAAAGAATGGTAGAATTGACATGTTTATATAGGTATATATAACCCTGAACCCTTCTAAAAGTTTAGGTTGACAAGGTCAACCTAGTTGACCTAGTATTGTAATTGACAAAAAAAAACTAGGTTATAGACTTGGTTGGCCATGGGCCAGCCTAGTCCTTAATAATATTTGTTAATAATAATACAAGGTCAAGTAAACTACCAAAAAGGGGTTTAGGTTAGGGAAAGGGATAATGAATGTAACAAATTACTAGAAGAGGGTGTAAATTAGGAGGTAAATCTTAGGGTAATGGTTTTTAGGAGATAAGTTTGTAGATATCAAGTATTAAAAGGGACAACAATCTTGTAAAGCACCAATGGTCTACCCACCCCTTTCCTGGTGCACCCCTTAAGTTGTGCACTTAGATAGATTGAGAATCTATGGTTTCTTACAAGATAAAATGCATCAATAATTGATAAAGTTTGAAAATATTATGTGTATACAGTATCATCTTCAACACCGTATCTTTTTTTATATATTTTTACTACATTAAAATTTATTGATAATATACAATATTACTAACATAAGTACTCTTCAATGTTTTACTATCTCCTTTTGACAAATGTGCCTCATTGTTTACCTCCTCATCTCAAAATGGGGGGAAATATATTAGTATCTATAGATGAAAATTATTTTTATCTTGTTATATAAGAAAATAAATAGTAAAATTAAACATATACAAAACTTTTTTTTCTAAAATCTAGGGGCATATGCCCCCTCCTTTGTATGATAATTTTATTTAAAAAAATAAACATACTCGATACAAGAGTTTTATAATATAAATTAAAAGGGGTACAAATTTTGTTTGCTATCTACCTCTTTTTCTAAGTTATAAAATCATAATAAATATTTCCAAGGGGAATGAACCTAGTTCATGTTTTCCTTATTAAAAAATATCAAAAATGAAAATATTACAACTTTACAAATGAATAAATAAATAAAATAAAATAAAGGAATTGCACAAATTTATATTTCAAATCTAGATCTATTTTTAGTGATGTCATTTATCTTTTTAAAATGGGCCAATGTCTATGCTTAGTGACATTCCACACCTTGACTATAATTTTAGTGAACCTATATCAGTTCCCTATTTGAAATTTAGTGAACCTATACTAGCTCCCTCTTTTTTTCCCACTTGAGTTTAGTAATACTCAATAGTTAGAACTTTTACTCACTTTAAATTAATCCCCATAAGTGAAACCATATCTATTAGTCAAATCATAATATTCACTCATAAATATTTAATAACTCTTTGCATCACCTTTCAATCTAGTATAGTTATGGTTTAGTGACACCCAATTACTTTCTGACTAAACCTATTACCACTTTAAAAATTTATAGTTTACTTATCTAGGAGGAAAACAAAATTTGAAAGCCCCATTTCTCCTCTTAGGTTAACAAGTCACCTAAGGCACTCATCGTCACATGTGAATACAAAGTGTGTTTCAATACTTAGGACTCTTGTTTATCCTTTAATCTATAATATTAACTTCATTATGTAACTATAATAAAGGGGGAACTAATGTAGACACTCAAATTTGGAGAAATTTTAAAATAAATACACACTTTTAGATAATATTATTTATTTGGATCATTTTTTATGAAATAATGATTCACTATAATGTTATACTATTATTTATATTTTTGTTTTATCAAAGTCTATATATCTCACTATTTTATTTTATTTTATTCTATTTTTGGGATCCATTTTTTCTATGTGTATCTTTGTATCTTCATTTACCATATATTTTTCATTTGCTAGTGTAAATAAAGCTAGGTTTATAGGGATCCAATAACCACAATGCTTAAAAATTTCATATCCAAGATCAAAAAAGTCTAAAATGACTACAATATAGATAAGGCATTCAAATTAACACCAATAAACAAAAAACTAATAGCAAGTATAGAAAATACATAAAACAATAGTACTAATCATAATGAGAAAGTTCCTTAGAGTTAGTCTTGACATGAGTAGCCTCCTATTCTAAATCCTTGATTGGCTTCTTATGTATTTATTTGGAAATTTTACCCCTCATGGGTTTATAAGGGCATTAAATATATCTCTATATGATCTTCTTATGTGTAGAACTGGGGTCCTTTTACATTGATGGGTAGACTCGAGGTTCTAAATATCTTTTAAGACCTCCACTAGTTCAATAATCTTGTCCTACATTATGGCCTCCATCATCACAACCATATCAAGGTCCTTTTTGAGAACCATGGTTTCATCTTTCAAGTGTTTCTAATATTTAATGATGTTTGACATAACAATCCCTACATTTTCTATCTTAACTAAGAAGACACATAATTCCCTACTATAATACCCAATAGAAATCTCCAAAGTGATATTTACATCACCCTTTATTCTATTTTCATCCTTCCTCAAGGTATTATATCATTTGGGTTTTTTATTAGTAGAGTTAAGGAATGGGGATAATATTTATTTGAGGGCGGTATTACGTAGACTAGTTGGAGGGAGAAGGATTAGGTGGTAGGGGATCCCTCCTCCTATTTTGATTGGTTGGGGTCTTTTTCAAGAATATATTAATTTGAATGTATAATTTTATATCATATGGGATTAAACCTTTTTAAATAATATTAAAATCAAGACATGATGAATAATAGCATTCTTGTTACTAACTTGATAGACTAGGGTAGTGCTTTTAAATATTTAAGGAGACAATAAGGTAAGATGATTCTACATTTGTAGAAATGGTTGAGTAATAGGAAATAGTGTGAGAAAATCAAGTTGAAATTACCTTATAACATTATTTACTTCATCACTTAGAGGTAAATAAATGACTAATGCTTGGGAAGCTTCTACCTGGGATAACCCTTCTTGTACATATTCATGATCTCATTAGTTCTAAATAATATTTGCATGAGTTTGGGATTTCGACTAATTTCTTTGAATGACTTCATCCATTCATAGGATATACATATCACCTTGATTATATTATCCTTATACATGACAATTCTCAATCACCTTATTCTCATCATATGATTGCTCTAGGAAAATATAAAGTCCCTTGATAGTTATTCATCATGGATAGTTATACATTACGTGTAAGAAGTTAGGTCACCCTTTTGAAGATTTCTCAACACCTTTTTATTACCATAAACCTATAATCATGAAAGTGTTTTGAGATGATCTCTATCACCCCTCATAACATCTTTGATATTTTTTTTGTCATTACAGAGATTAATGCCCATAAACACATTACAAAACATTTGGTTTCTAGAGAATTAAACTAAATTATTATTACCACTGGACTAATTATGGTTTAGTATATGTAAATCATTATTCTATCAAGAAAAAAACCCACACACTTTCCATTAATGTTACCACAAGGGATCATTAAGCCTTTTCACTATGCCATGATAATGCAATCATTATTCAAAGTGTTTAAAAGTTAAGGTGGAATTAAATTGGGATCATCCCATGTGACCAAAATGTCTAACCCTACTTCTAAGTTAGTAAGGTAATCCATGGTAGAGTCACTTTCACAATATATGTGGACAATAGATAACTCTATAAATGAGGGGAAAATACCCCATGCATCATCAATAATTGCTTTGATAGTGTGAGAGGGGGTTAGTTTTACATAAAAGACATTGAGGATATTGAGAGAGTCACGCTCAATGATAAACTTGGGGATTAAGAGGTGAGAGTCAAGATGAATAATCCAAAAGGCATCCATGGCCTCAGTAACATGATTAATTTGGTAAACCAAAGGAAGGTAACAACCACCAAGCTAATATCATCTATAATCACATACCCTCTACAAGACATTGATTGAATTTTGAGGTGACATCAAATCTAACCTTGATCGAACCAAGTGGGGGATAATACCACTTGGTATAATTTCAATATTCCATTGAATTTTGGGAGTCCCCCACCTAGGATAGGTTCCATAGATGTAGGATGGAAGATTCCACTAGGGAGAACCTAAACTTATCCTTAGGGGTAAATGTTTTTCAATTATAAGAGATAGAATAACACAAGCATCTAAAAATGGACCAATTGGAATTATTTTTATTAATTAAGATATCATCATTCATAACATTATATATGGCCTAAAAAAGTGTGGTAGGGAAAGAGTCCAAAAAAAGTAAAGAGAAGGAAGAGTCTAGGGAGATTTCCACTATAGATAAAGGTCTTGAATAGATCTAAAATAGACCCAAGAAATAATATATTGAAGTATTAGAAGATTCCACATAGAAATGATAAAGGATCACTCCCTTAAAAGGTGAAAAATAGACTCAATAAATGAGCGATAAAGAAAATAATTGTTGGGGATGGTCATTACCCACTTGACCAAATTATTTGTAGGAAATATCCTATTTTACACTACCAGCCAAAAGATGTTAACTTTAAAAATGAGATGATTTATATAGAGATGGTACCATAGATCCAAATTTTCCTCTAGATCAAATACAACCAACTATCCTAATATCATTGAGAAGGACCCAATATCTTTAGTTGGACAAAATAAAAAATACTCCTTGAGGACATGGGGAATGTGTGTATGATATAGTTTAAAATTTAGATTAGTAATGGCTTGGGATTCCTCACCATTGGTGGTATTTAGGTGCTAAAATTTACACAAAAGAGAGAAATTATAGACTAATTAATAATATTTTACTTTTATCCCCCAATCAATTATGAATTTAATATAAAGATTATTCTAGGGATGTTGATAGTCGAGGGGGATTTAGGATAGCCATGAGTCATCCAAAACATCAAATGATTCCCTATTGCCAATCTACCACATATGAACATTATTTAATTATCCCCTTACTCTAGTGATCACCTTTTAAAAGGTTGATCCATCCATAAGACCTTCTTCCAAGAGAAATATGTCATCTTTATAGTCTTCCATGTATTTGGCCTTAATAATCCATGTCTATTTTTTGTCCTCTTTTTAAATTTTACAACCAAGTATGTCAAAGAGACATTTATTCATGTTTCTTATTTTATGGAGGCTTAATCCTTCATTAAATTTATAGGGGGAATTTGAACCTTTTGTCCATCCCTTTCCATAGAAAATTGTGTTAAATCTATTCAATTTTACCTACTATTTTTCTAGGGGTTTCAAGGAGAAACATGAAATATATTGGGATAATTTGTATGGTGATTTTAAGTAATTGAAGTTTTCTAATCTAAGTTAAGATATGACCTTTCCATATCTCTAGTTTTTTTTGAATTTTATCCACCAAGGGTTACAATATTCATCTTTTACATTTTTGGTGCAAAAAGTTATTCCCAAATGAGTAGAGGGAATTTTACCTATCTTATAACCATGGACATTGGACAACTTATTTTGGAGACCATTATGAGTGTTAATAAATAATATTAAGCTTCTGGTAAAATTGATGCTCTTGTTAGACACTTTTCCATAATACACAAGGATCATTTTGAAGTCTTTTGCTTCATCAACTAAGGATTCTCCAATTAGGAAAGTATCATTAGTAAATTTCTCATGGGATACTATAATGATAAAACAAGCTACTCTAATGCTAATGATAAGATCTTGGGTTATGATATTTGAAATATATCTTCCCAGTGATTTTGTAAGGATGATAAAAAGATAAGGTGAAATGGGATCTCCTTGTGTTAGGCCTCTACTAGATGAGAATAATCCTTTGGGAACACCATTCACAAGAATAAAATATTTGGGGTCGATATATAATATCATATGATGGTTTGAAAAGGGGGGTTGAAGCTAATGTTTTCAAGACTTTTATCCAAGAATCCCCAAGATGCTCTATTATAATCTTTATTCATATCTAGTTTGATGAAAATTCCTTGTTTGATATTTAGGTGGAGTGGATATCCTAATGGATGGTTCTTATGCCATCCATAATCTAGCACCCATTAATGAAATCCCTTTTGGTTATCATCAATAATCCTTTTTAGGATGGGTTAGATCCTTTTTACTAGAATTAAGGAGCATATTTTTTAAACCATTAAGCATAATCTTATCGACCTAAAGTCTTTGAGTTGGTTTGATCCATGACTTTTTCGGATAAGGAAAAGAAAATTATTATTCATTTATTTTAGAACATCACCATCTTTGAATAATTTAAAGACTGTTACTTCCACTCCCACATCTATCACGTCCCAAAATTTATAAAAAAAGAGGGGATGAAAACCATGTAGACCTAGGGCCTTACCTTGATCAATAGAGAACACCACAACCTTTATATCTTATGTTGAAGGGGGATTCTAGAGGGCCACATTGTATTTATGGGGGATAAATCTTGGGATATTGTAGAGAAGATTATCCTCTAAATGGTTCTCTATGGATCTAATTTCCTTTATCAAGTCTTTAAAATATATGATAATTCACTCCTCAATATCTTATAGGTATGTGTATCTCCTTCCATCATCATGAAGGATTTTAGAGATAAAGTTCATGTTTTTATTTATATATGCTTGCTGGTGGAATAATTTAGTGTTTATATCTCCCTCCTCCAACCATAAACATTTATAATTCTATTTCTAAAATTCATCTTCTTTAGCTTCAATAATATGGTAGGAGATAAGAAGATCCTTCTCCATGGCATAAGACTATTTGTTGGAACCATAAAGTAAGAATTGTTCTTCAAGATGTTTAAGCTCCTCTTCAATTTCTTTTTTGGTGAAATGTTTCCAAATACATCCTTATTCCATGTTTTTAGTCTAATATTAATATTATTGAGTTTCTTAATGAGGGTGAATGTCTATTCTAAGAAATGATTCCTACCACCAAGTATTTATGGAATCTTGGAGATTGGGGTGATGGAGCCACATATTTTTAAACCTCAAAGGAACATTTTTATGCCTTAGGACCATATGACCTTAAAAAATATAGGATTTTTATCTAAACCAATCCTAGGTATGGAATAAAGTGAAATGGAGTAGTTGAGGTCCCAATTTAGGGAGACTAGACATTTGTCATGTTTGACATGGATAAGATCCGCACATATGCCCATGTTTATGCATGTAAAGTGATTTCCCTTGAGATCCACATCCATTAGGTCTACTTTAGCTATGAATTCACTGAGGTTAACCATGTTATTTGAATAGTCCATGAGGTTCCCTTTCTTTTCCAAAGGTGATAGTGGGGAGTTAAAGTCCCCTACCACTAGTTATTACTAGTGGCAACTAAGTTTTTTGAAAGACACCAGATCCTACCAAAGTTTTCGCATAGCTATTTTAGATTTGGAGGAACAAATGTTGAATATTATCCATTCCTCCTTGGATATTTAGTTTTTCAAGAGAATGGTTAGATTATGGTTGTTATTTATAAGAGCTTAACCTTCCAAGTATTGGTAATTCCATACGGTAATAATACCTCTAAAAGCTCCTTTTGAACTCATACTAAGAAAATTAGATGTTTTTCATATTGCATTACTATAATTTACAAATAGGTCTTTTAACACTTTAGTTTATTGTATTAATAATGATAATGGGTTGTTCCTTCTTATCATGTTTCTAACTAGTTTCTATTTTATGGGGTTATTCATCCCCCTAACATTCTAGGAGATGAAATTCATTATTTCTATCTAGTAAAATGGATCTTAAGGGTTTTTGTCTACCATTGGTGATTTAATTGGTTATTTCCTTATTTTAGATTACATACTTTAGGTTCCTTCTAAATTATTTTAGTTTGTCCCTAGCTTTTGATTTATTCCTACCTCTTTTAGACTTACCCTACATCCAATTGGATTCATCTTATTTAGCTGGAGTTGATCATTCCTATTTTTCTCTTTTAAGGGGGATTTCATTCTTTTTAGGAGACACTTGCTTATATTTTGTGTGACATTGAGGTACTTTCTAAACCCTCATCAGCGTGATTTCACTCAAGCCTTATATAAATATAGGGATTCTATTGAAAAGCAATTCTAAATGAATGCAATATATCAGGCTAAATAATGGATATCTTTTAAGTTGATCACCATCACCTAGATGTTGAGCTGCTACTAGATCATGGAAAATGGGGGTTTCTATTTAAAAATATGTGGTACTAGGGGCCTTACTCTATGATGTTCCATTCTCTCTAGGTGGATCAAATGGAAATGAATTTGTTAGTGGGTTAAATATAGTGTTGTAAGAAGTAACAATCAATGTGATTAAAACTTGTGGGCATTATGATAATAGAGGGATACTATTTAGTATCAATACCAATATCTAACTAGGCAATTAAATCCCTTAGAAATTTGGATTATCATCTCTTTGATGTTTTGATACCTTTAGATCTTATGAGGAAGGTGCATCTTGGTGTCTAGGTGTCATTACTAGTGTTGAACTCTTCTATTTAGATAAAATAATTGCAAAAAGCTTTGCATTAGTACTAGGAGTAGAGTTTAGAGAAATAACCACCTGAGAAATGGAATCCTAAAGGGGATTTGGGGCTATAGGATAGATATGGGGTTGGTTTGGTTGGGGGTAAGGGATGATCAAAGGTAGGATAGTTTATAGATCAACAACCATTTTGTTTATAGTCATAGAGGGACACAATTTCCTTGTCAAACTAGCTTAGGGATCAATGGTGGTAGGGAATTTTGGGATAGTACTTCTTATAATCACTAATATTATTTCAAATAGAACATATTAGATTATAAATTTTGTATTTGATCATTTGATACCAAACCTTTTACTTGGATTTAAGCATAATAGTATGAAGAAGAGGTTTATCTATATGAATAAATACATAAAATCTATCCACATTCATGCTTTTCCTTATTGTAGTGATTGGATAAATCTTGATGGGCTAACTTATCACCCTTTTAATGTCAAGGATAATATATAGTTCAAACTACTTAAGGGGAAGTTCAAAGAGCAACACCCATATGGGTATGTCTTCAAGTTTCATACTATTCAAATTTATACTAGATTTCCAATTCATGATTAAAACATTGAATTTACACATGAAATTGGTCTCCTTAGTAAAAAATATGAAGAAATACTCTTGGTTGGTGAAGTTAAAAAGGAAGAAGTCTCTAGGAAATATGACCACCTTAAGTTATCCTTTAGGGTTCTTCAAGGAATAGCCCATTTCATAAGGGAAAATATATTAGGTATGAAACTATTATCTTTCATCAAAAGTTATTTTTATAGTTTCCTTCCTACCAATTAAACCAACATGTTAAAAATATGGACCCATACCTCATTGTTTTTAGTTGATGGAACTAGGTGAAAATTTGAGAGATTTTGACCCTTTGGTCACTTTTTTCTTAACATAGTCTACCCAATATAGGGGTTGTCATGTCCTAAATAGTTCATTTAATTTAGTGGGGCCCAATCTATAGGTGGTTGAGCTAGTGTATCAATATCGATGATTTTCCTAAGTGGTTGAGCTAGTGAATCAACATCTATTCATTCCCCTAGTTTGCGTTAGTAAAAATAGACTGGGGTAACACATGATATTTTTGTGGAAAATTTACACCTTCTTGTAGGTTTTCCTTTTCATCTTTTTGGCCATTGTTACTTATATGAGATCCATATTTACATTCATTTGTTGTTCCATGGTCACCTATTTTTCATGTTCAAAATTAAATTTGAAATTTTGAGTACCTTCCATCATTCTTCCACCAATGTCTTTCTCCTTGATTGCCATTTTTCATATTTTTGACAAATTTTCACTACTTAGATAGGAGTACATTATGACCTTATCCTATAGTTTATACCTATCCCAATGTAATTGCTGGAAGTTTCGAAGTTTTTATGTCATTAATAGTCATTTTTAAAACCATTGGCCTTTTGGGTTCTACCCTTAACATTCTAGTGAGCCCATAAATTCTAATACAAAGGTATATATAAATAGATGTTTTTCAAAATAATAATCACTTACTCTCAATTTTAAAAATTGATACAAAAGTTATATACATATGGAATAGATAATTTATCTATAAAATATAAGTATTAATACACAATTTTTAATTATTATGACAAAGGTATTCATATTTAAAATTAAATATAGCATTCCATCCATAATTTCACACACACAACTATGATGGATAACTACATAATTTTGAGGTCCACTTGGACTATATAGGTAGTGCTCAGGTACATAAGGGTTTGTAAGGATAGATTATCTATTCACATTCACCTACATGCCCTATTTTAAACTTAATTTCAATTTGGTGTATTGGAAAAAATTAGGGTTTTAATTTTTTAGGTTTTCTATATACCTAGGAAAACTTTGTAGAAAAATAAGATAATTACAGACATAGGTAAACTAGCTTAGAATTTTAGATTAGACATAGTCCACATAGAAAATAATGCAAGAGAAGAAAATGATGCACTGCACCTTTTCCACCTACTACGTACTTATATAGTTTAATATTATATTTTTGGAAAGAATATAATTACAAAATTACTTTATTTTATTTTTGAATGAGGAACAACCTATTTATTTAATTAATCAACTAGAATAAGTGAAGTACTCACTTGCCCTTATCAAATACTATTATTATCCCACTCTAACCTTTTGACATTGAATTTTATTATATTATTCCTTATTGTATATTATTGGACATATATTATTACTCATTTTTTCTATTAAGTTAGCTAATTTAATTCAAATAGAGTAAACTATTATCTTGACATACAACCTTTCATTTATCCTTGAAATATTGTGTCTCCATAGTAGTTTAATTGTTTTTTTTATATTTACTATATATGAATCATCTTAATTTGTTATAATTCCCATAGGTGTGAATACAATATGAGATAAGTATTATTTTAGATTGACATGATTGAAATTTAGATTGCATAATTTTTTCTATTAGATCTTTCATATTAGCATCAACACTATCATATTGATATGTAACTATGTAATTATGATTTTCATAATTGGCCAAAAGTTAGATATATGTAATTTTCTCCTCTTTATTTGTATTAATTATAAGTTCTTTCTTTGTGTCTACTTTTATGGTCATTATTAGTGTTTTGTAACATTTTGTACTTGACACCCCTACCTCATGTTAATGCATTCAATCACATGTGATGGAATTTAGAGGTGTTATAATATATTTATCCTCAAATTTTGATTGAGTCACTTAAAATATACAAAAGGGGTATAATATACTACAATATTATAATCATATTTTTCATGTATAAATTTGATACATTAATGGAATGTAGATGGTATATCCCCCATGGCATGGATCTAAGGTCTCCCCAAAAGTAAGTTGCAATGTATTTAGTTGGCCATGACTTGAAAAATAATAGTTACTATTTGGGACCTACTATTAAATCCAATGTGATAGTTCCAAGTGGCTAACAAGGAGCATTATCAAATCCATTAATATTAGGTTCTATTTTTTTAAATGTTTTTCATATCAATACCAAATTGTTGTTAGAAATACGAGTTGAAAATATTCTTCCCTAAACCATTGTCAACCAAAATTATCTTATTTATCTTTCTATGTACCTAAGATTTAATGAATATTGAAATATATTTCTCTATGATATGATTAGGAGGTAAGTATTCATTATTTTTAAGGTGATGAATCTATCAACATCTTAGATTATATTCATGATATAAGAAAATGATGTTGGTTGTGTATAATTAGGGAGAATTTTATCACACAATGCATCATATAATATGTATTTTTTTATTGTAAATCTTTTTAATAAATCCAAAATAGAAGTTTTAGTAATCATATTACCTATTTGATCAAAGATATCATCACCCTTATATTAATTTTATTGACTTGTGGGATAATTTTGGGGTTGAAGAGGAAAATGTTGACGACTTTCATTATGTCATGATGAATGAGGTATCTTCCCTCATCTAGTATTGATAACATGAACGTTAGAATGTAATATAAATTTTGGATGAATAATGGTAGTAGGATGGTGAGTGAGATAACCTTTAGTCCTAGGTGTAGAAGGGAAAATATAACTCATGCATGCCCTTTGGTTCCTGGTGGTGATAGGTAGTATATTAGATTAGATCTTACAATAATATGAAGTGGGAAAGGATTGATATTGTATATTATTAATATTAACCTTTTTATGATATTTTAATTTGATCAATTCCAACATATATTGAGTCTAAACAAAACCTTGGAATAAAACATATAGTGTAATGTCCTAATATAAAATATGTATATAAAATTTATTCCTTATTATCATTATTTATTTTGAAAGGTCTAGTTTCAAAACTAGATTAGTGATGTAAGTAGATAAGATTTATTTGATTTATAAGATCTAAAATATACTAATCTCAGTCATAAATACTAAAAAACACCTAAATGTTACTAACTATAGAGTATTCCATCATTACATAGCTACACTAACCCATCTATACGATATGTTGAGAGTAACTAATCAAGGCTAAACTCTTATTGGTTAACTATGGCACATGGTCAAAGGTTTCCTATCACTAAAAAAATATAGGAATTTATAACACACCATGAGTTATGTGGAAAATAAAATATGTATATAGTGTTGTTTAATGGCTTGAGTATTCATTTAATACCCATACCACCATAGCTTGGGTAAAACTAGAGACTATTATTCTCAATGGATCCTATGAGTTTTAAAGATAATAAAACATAGTTTATAGGAAAGTGATAAAAGAAAGAAAAAGAATTTATGTTTGAAATTGATATTGAAAACAAAATGAGAAAATAATATTTTTGTCTATAGAAATAAGAAATTAATTTGAAAACCTACGACACAAACTATAAAAGCAATGCTATAAAATGTATAGGTTCTAAAATAATTTTTACCTTGTTTTTTATTTAAAAATTAATATGTTTTTAAAATAGGAGTAAAACTTCAAAGATATTAGAATGCTAACAAAGTATAAATATTAAATTTTTTGAACTGAAACTTACTAAATATGCTACTTTTGGAAAACACTAAGGAGAAATGTACCAAGCTCAATTTTTTATTATTATTTCTAATATTTGATAATGTGTAGAATAACACTATTATTATGCTTAATTAATGATAAAATATGAAAATGTTTATAGATAAGACCATGCTTCCTAGAGGAAAACATAGGCTAGTCATGTTTGTTTGTTGTATACTTTTATACAACCACTTTAGTAGTGATCTAATAGTGAAATATTACAAAATATAATTTAGATAGTTTTAGATCACAATTTTTTTTGAATATATTCCAGGATAAGACTATGTTTCATAGATAATAGTGTTAGTCAATGGCATCCATTGGTTATGGACATGTTTGTGCTTAATGTGACTAAAATAAAACTACTCAACCTTCTACACCTATGTTTTTTATGTGGGTTGATATGTTTAAATACAAATTACACCATGTGGATGTTTCTTTTTCAGTGTTATTTAATTTAAAACACTAGGGGTCTTCATGATAGCTATACACCATAAAAAATAAATGGGGAGTGTAATGGGTTGAGTAATCCCAATTACCTACTTAGTGACTGATCACTACCTATCTATCAGAATAATTCAAAGAGAGAGATGAATCCACACATATTTTTCCCATATAGAATGATTTTGAAATTGTACTCATTAACTATATGTATGCAACTAGAAATATGGATTTGATACTTGATAAGGATAGCTCTTGAGTCACTTTGAGATGAATGACATTGAATTTAATATGAATAAGGTATATTTTCTCAACGTGAAATATGTTAAATTTCTCAATAAATAGTTCCATGATATGAGTAATGAATGACATTTGATTTATATTCATAGTAAATCCTTTTCTTAATTTCCTTTTGCTGACGTTATGAAACATGCAAGAAGACCCAAATGAATATTTATAAATTTGGAAAGTATTTGATATTTATCATGGGATGTGGCCACTCTAGGTGGATAGGTTCATGGTAGGAATATTTTTTGCCTAGTGTAAGCCTTGTCCTATAAAATTATGGTCAACTATCCTAATTTGGATACAGTCTAAGGGTAGTCTAACGTAGTTTGATATCTTTTCTTGGATAGTTCATTGTAATAGTGATGGTTAAGGAAGGGTCCATCCCATACATAGATAAATATATTAGATAAATATCTAATAAGATTCATGTATTTAACAATAAGTTTTGTGGCTTAGTATGTGTTAAGAATTAGCATTTTCAAACACTTATGACCAATTTTATGTATCTAAAAAATTACACCTATATGTGGGTGGAACTATGATTCCCTATAGATCATTGGATATGATGTTTATTTATTGAAACATTGGAGATTGGTTCCTCTTGATAAATAATTTGGATAATTAGGTGTCATTAAATTCTATTTTTTTATAACAATGGAAGCCCATGCACTGGGAAGATAAATTCCTCACACTCATGAAATAAGGAGTCTTATGAAGACAACTAAGAGGCATTAAACCTCAAAATAGCTAACTCAAATAATATATATATATATATATATATGTATATATATATATATATATATATATTATATTGAGCCTTAATATGTTTACGTTGAAGGAAAATAATGGGATCACTATGATTAATGGTAAGGCTGATGAGTGTTGTTAAAACTCAATCAAATTACCTCTAAATTTTTAAAATAATTAGTGTAGACAAACATATATATTAATGGGTTCTCACTTCTTAGGACATTAATGCCATTTGAATTGGTTGCAAATTATGTTTATAATAGTGTATATTTTCATGAATAAGTATCATTCCCCACCGAATCAATGCAAACTAGTATATAATGTTATGAATCTATATGTTGAATCTGAGAACATTTATCTCAAATGTACATATATGTGAAAACATGAAATTTTTTGTCTTGTAAATTGTGTGCGTTGTATAGTATTCCAAATAAATGTGAATTTATAATTTTTAACTTTTTACTCATGTATATATAATTGAGTGCATAAGAATGACATATTCCCCCATAATCTAGACCAATGTGTGATTATATGTCTTATATGTGAACCCATCTTATTTTTGAACCATTATTAAATCTTTGGATCCTATATTCTATCCAAAAAATCTAAATTTTTCCTCTTGTATTATTATGCATCAATTAATATCCCATTAATATGCCCCTATTTTTGGTGAAGTATGCAGTCTATAAGTTAATCATCTCAAAATAAAGGGTTAAATGTTAATGTATAAATATGTCATCATGTAAAATCAGGTTAACATGTGGATAAATGTCATCATATTAATGTTTATCTCATTAATACATTTATGTAGCATGTTTAATGTATGGAATATGAGTGTCATGTCAAGATATGTGTTTTTATTAGGCTAAAAATTAATAATATGATATTTAAATAATATTTTCATAGTAAGGATGTGCATGATATAAGTCATAGAACCACACACAAACATGATAAGTGTGATATAAATTATGACACTAAAAAAATAAAAAATAAAATAAATCTCAAAAAGGTAAAAAAGTAAATATTTCTAATGTATACAATAAATAAACACATAAGAGCACATAATATCACACAAAGGCCAAGGACTACATACAAGGGACATCAATATTTCTCCTCAAAAAAGGCTAAGGGCCACATATAAGGGATATATATATATATATATATATATATATATATATATATATATATATATATATATATCCCTTATATGTGGCCCTTAGCCTTTTTTGAGGAGAAATATTGATGTGATAAGTGTGATATAATTATGACACTAAAAAAATAAAAAATAAAATAAATCTAAAAAAGATAAAAAAAGTAAATATTTCTAATGTATACAATAAATAAACACATAAGAGCACATAATATCACACAAAGGCCAAGGACTATGTACAAGGGGCATCAATATTTCTCCTCAAAAAAGGCTAAGGGCCACATATAAGGGGTATATATGTATGTATGTATGAATGTATTAAACAAGGGAAAAATGAATTTCACCTATAAAATTAAAATGGTTGCACATAACATACAAGCAAGGACTACCTTATCATAAAAGATTAACAACATCAATTAGACATAGAATAAGTGAAAACTAGTTTACACTATCCATTCATATCAATATCACATCATAGTAATAAATCATATAAATTTAACCTTGTATATGATATGAGTAACTATAATGTATTTTTTAATAAATATATGTATCTCAACATGGTAAAATTTCATAGAAATATATAACATATAATAAGGTGTCCCCAACATTGGCATTAGCTATGGCTATAGTAAATTCTAACATATATGTATCCATGTATGATTTTTATGTATTTCATTTCACTAATATACCATTAAATTCATGTTTATAAATATAATAATTCATATAATAAACATGTGATAAATAACATTTGTATAATAATGTAACTAGACATCATGTCATGCTTAGGTATTGATTTTTAATTTTATAAATATTTAAGTGTTTTTGTATTTTTTATTATTATTATTTTTTTTTAATTTATATTTATCTTGAAATTTAAGATTTATAACCAATCATCACATCCATGGGATGCTCATATGTATATCACTTTTCTCTCACCCACTATTTATTTGTTATGTCATTTGTTGTGTCATTATACAAACCTAAGAAGTTTTGTCTTGTAGTAAGAATTTGATCTGTGTCTTTGTCACTATAAAAACAATTTTAAATATTGTTAATTTTATTATAGTCATATTATTTATATCCAATAGGATATGTAAAACAAACTATGCCATATTGTGGAATTAATGTTTCCAATTCATGTTCCTTATCAATATGTTCCTCATTATCAAGCTCTTGTATCTTAGTTATAATTATAAGAGAATTAGTTACTCTCAGTTGAGTACTAATCATATCATTTATGGTATTTATTTTATCCTTTTTTATTTATTCCTAAAGTATATATAGTTTTCAATTATTTGGAAACAATTTTTCTAACATTAGTCATTTAAGGACATAATTTGTTTGAACTTCCTTCTTGAGATCCTCTTTCTTGTCCAAATCTGATTTTTTAGTTTCTTTGTTCTCAGTAAAACCTTCCTTCTCAGGGGATTATTTCATAAGAAAACTTTATTTTTTATCCTTATTTTTTATTTATTATTTCATATACCAAATTTTATCCTTATGATTCGTATATGATAAACACAATAATATTTTAATTTGTTTGTAGGAC
>JARHVA010006868.1:0-67500 GCA_037957365.1 Torreya grandis
ATTGTGTGTTTAATTCTATAAAATGTGTTTATTTCTAGCAAATTCATTTCTACAAAGTGTGTTTATTTCTAGCAATTTATTTCTATAATGTGTGTTTACTTCTAGAATATTTTTATAGTTTGATTCCAATAATGTTTTAACTAAGAATTCCTTAAGACATTAAAGATCCCCCAAAACAAAAGAAAAATATAAATACCTACAATCAATTACTAAATTGATAAGATTATTCTTGTTGCATATAGCTTTAGACACACCCCTGGTTGAATATGACATCAACAGAGAGTTGATTAAATGAATGGAATAATGACAGCCATCATTTTTGGCACCATTTCTAGGGAGAGCTAGCTGGAATTTTTTAATTAGGTTTCAACAAGAGCAATAATCATACATTTAGTAATTGAAGAAATTTTCTCTAAGTTATCACAAAATTTATGAGTAGGCCAAGAGACTCCATGGGTATATTTCTCCCAAAAATATTTGAACAATAATTTCCATCATCCTCTAGCTTAAATAATAAAGTTGAGCAAGAATTGAAGGCACCATTATCTCTTACAAGATAAGAAACAAAGTTGCTATCTTTGGAATTTTTGGATCAGTCACCAAAAGCAAGTAGAACTTTAGGGAGGAGGATTATTTCTCAAGATCCATTAAGGGAAAATTTTGATTCTCAATTGATTATTCAACCTCCTACTCCTAAATTTTCACCATCCCCAAAGTAGAGCACATACCACATTGAATGGGAGAAGGGACTAGAAAATACTAGAGAGATGGCATGAGAGGATAGAAGAGAACCTGAGAGAACATTTACATATCCCATTTAGTTGGAGGATGATGAAACCAATATGAAGAAAATTTCACCTACACACATGCCCACATTTAGAGGAATGTCATCTGAGGATCTTAACTAATTTTTGTTTGAGTTTAAAGTACTATGTCAAACTTATGATTACAATACAGATAATCAAAAACTCAAGTTGTTTCCATCTACCCTGAAAGATGCAACAATGAGGTGGTTTATGGGGTTAGCATCTAATTCTATTACCAATTAGGAACAAATGTAAGCTGTCTTCCTAGACAAATATCAAGATTATTGTAGAGTAAGAAATTGAAAGGAAGAATTTTTCAAAATCAAATAGGAAGAGGATGAAAATATGGAAAATTATTTGGAAAAATTCCTCTTTATGAGTAAAAGATGTGTATTTTTACTTCAAGAAGAATTAAGTAAAACCATTTTTCTCAAAGGTCTGGATGATGAATCTAGGGAAACCCTTGATTTAATTGGTGGTGGAAACATTACTGAATTAAGAATGGATGAAATCATAGAGATTAACAAAAATCAGACACATAGAGACTATCAATCAATGCAATGGTAGTACTTATCTAAGATCAAAACCAACAAAATACCCAAACACATGCCCCAATAAAAAATTAATAAATAGATAAATATGATTTATTATCTATTTACATAGTTATGCATCTCTAAATAAGCATACAAATAAGTCATTCAACATAACTAGATAACAATAGAGTAGTATATCATAAACATGATAAAGTAAAAAATAAAAGCACATATGTGAACATAACCATAAATAATGCTAAACATCCATAATGCTAAACAATTATAAACATGAGATAATCATAATAAATAAACATGGCATCTCTCTCTCTCTCTCTCTCTCTCTCTCTCTCTCTCTCTCTCTCTCTCTCTCTCTCTCTCTCTCTCTCTCTCTCTCTCTCTCTCTCTCTCTCTCTCTCTCTCTCTCTCTCTCTCTCTCACACACACACACACACACACACACACACACACACACACACACACACACATTTACATCAGCCTTAAAAGACCCAAAAATGAATGTTAATATATATAAAATGTCATATAAATCAAATATATATATATACATATCACATTGGTGTCTCAAAATTCATTAATATACTGATACAACAAGTACAATGCTAGTGTGACAAAATTCCAATATGCCAAGATGCCTATTATCAACTCTATCTCTATCTGTCCATGGGACATATCATTGGAGGTGGCCTTGGTGGTCCTAATGGTGGTGGTGGTGTTGATGAACTAACCACCTTGAATCCCTTGTTATAAGGGTCATAGTCCTTGATCAACCTAATCTACTGCCTACTCTCTAAGCATCCTAGACATCAAATGAATTAACCTACTAATCCCTAGGAATATTAGCCTCATAATACCTATAGTATTTTTATAACTCATCATTATCCTAAAGGCTCTAAAGTATCATATGGGAAAATGTTACCTACATACTAGCCCTTTAAGCCTCATCGCACTCTCATTAGATCTTATGAATGTAATCTAATTCTTGATCCCTATTTGTGACGGTCTTGTCCCTCTATATAATAATTTGGTCATGTAACTATACCATCCTATCCACCTCAACCTTTAGTTAGGTAATATCTAATTAAATTCGTGTCATATCATCATCACATATGTTTAGATTACTCTATAATTTATCCACCCACCATTTTAAGACTACAATCTCCCCCACCCTAGTAGTGATATCCTCCTCGATCATGCCAATATCTAAACCTACCCTAGATATACTAGAAGGCCCTACCTATCATATATCAACTTACATTATTATAATATTTAATGTGATATATTTTAGCAACATCATGGTTAGGCCATCATCCACATTATTATCTCCTCCATTAGATCCCTTACCATGAATTTCATCATATCCATCATCATCATCATCATCATCATCATCATCATCATCATCATCATCATCATCATCATCATCATCATCATCATCATAATCATCATCATCATCATCATCATCATCATCATCATCATCATCATCATCATCATCATCACCATCATCATCATCACCATCACCATCATCATCATCATCATCATCATCATCATCATCATCATCATCATCATCATCATCATCATCATCATCATCATCATCATCATCATCATCATCATCATCATCATCATCATCATCATCATCATCATCATCATCATCACCATCACCATCGCCATCACCATCACCATCACCACCACCACCACCACCACCACCATCATCATCATCATCATCATCATCATCATCATCATCATCATCATCATCATCTCCCTCTTCACCTTCATTACTCTTCCAAGTACTCATGTTTCTATTGTATGTCTCAACCTCCATCTCATCCATAGCCATAGGTCACTAAATTTCTACCGAATTGAGAACTATAAGCCTCAAAATTCACACTTTTACCCACCAATTAATATATGTTAAGAGTAAACCCTACATCTATTAGCCCTTCTACATAATCCCAATCTACCCATATAATACAAAGATAACTAATAGTGGCTACACTTTTCTAAATGATTGGAGTGTATCAGTTGATCTCTCTAGTAATGTGAGAAAACTACCTGGGCCCCTATAAAACATCATGTGTAAAGCCAAACTTCCTAAGTAATCAATTAGCATGGTAATATTTGATGATGTGAGATTTAATTCCTATCAAGAAACACTTAGGATTCATATATGTAGTGTATCATCCATATATGAACCCATGGAACTAATAAACAAGGTAAGGTCTCTAGATTAAAAATTGGGTGGTGAGCTCATTTATAATTTAGTAGTAGAATTAAATCTCTCCCTTATGTTTGTGCCTACCTGACCTAGTCTATGACCAACCATATGTTAATGTCTCTTTTAGGTCCCATACCTATCATTTACCCATTGGTCACTCAATGGAAATGGGCTCCCAACCCTAGACCATCAAAAATGTTGACACTCTAATTTTGCATCCTCTATGATAAGCCACCATATGGAGATATCTCTATAGCTATCATATGACAGTTGGCTCTCATGTAAAAATTATTACCTCATCTAGCATGTTATAAATTATGCCTTCAAGGCCCATTAGCAAATATCAGTTGATTTTTTCAATTATAAAGATGTCACTAACAATATCCATAAGAACCATGACCTCCTTATTTATAAGATCTAGTGTTGAGGGATCGCTAAGAGCCACATCATCAAGATGAATATAAATGCATGTATTGATAAAATATATATTTACCTTCCCATGATACATGGGATTTATCTAATAGATAACCAAATCATCTAATATGTCTTGTTTTTGTGCTAGAGGTGTCTAGAAGAACCTCCTTCCTTGCATCATTAACTTCAAGATACGTTAGGTATCCTCAAGTTTTAATATCACCTTTGTAGAGGGTAGATGGAAAGTCAAAGTCTCAATATGATAGTTTTCTACTAATGTAATCAAATATGTTCTACCTAATCAAATGATAGGAATCCAAACTACATCCTGCAAATCTATGGTGTATAAGAATTTGATCATGTTACCCATCTAGATCTGTGGGTTGCATATATAGTGGGAAGATTACTCCCAATAAGTCAAAATAGCTAGTCACTCTTACAATCACAAATATGTTAGTGTAAGCCTAAATATAGGATGTTAACCTAGCATAATAAGTATATTTTCCCCTCTCTCCTATTCTTTGCAACCCTGTTAGGTCCCTAATCTAGTTATTATTTGATTCTAGAGTGAAGTCGTCATGTTCCCAAATGGGAAAGTTATCATTTTGGAATTTTAACCTTTTTAGGTGAAATAACCATTTGCATTTTCATGAAAATCATGACTTCATCTAAAAATAGGCAAAATCATTATTTCATGTATTTCCAAAAACTTTAGTTGAATCTACCATTTATAAGAATGGTGACTTCGTATGAAGTTGTTGATTACCTTGGTGAAGCTACCATTTTGCCTAAAATGTAAATGGCGACTTAACCATTTTTTGACCTATTCTTAACATTAAAGTCAACAAAAATGACATTAATGACAACTTTTTGAGTACTCACCCATACTATGTCATGTGGAAATCAATGTTCTCTCTCACTTGGTATAAAACATGATGTTGGGCTCCTCCACATGCCATTTTTCTTATCTCACTAGTGTAAGAAACTAGAGCTTAGTAATTCAATTAGATATAACACAAATGATTTTTTTTCACCATAGGGGTGAATATATAGCCAAAAAATTGAATTTTTTAACCACCCAAGGCCTATAATTCACTATGCACACTCTAATAAGTGTATTTTTCACATATTTGGTACATTTTGGTGTGCCATTTGATCTTATGTGCCTCATTTTTTGATCATGTTATAACTAGACCATCTTTTTGGGCCTCTTTTGAGACGTGTTTAAAAACAATTAGTTTCTACCTATATATTATGTTTTTTCAAATGTGAATCTTCATATTCACACTTAGGCTAAATTATATTTTTACTCTATGCCAACTCATTGTAAATCTATTTTTATAGATTTTTCACATCAGCTACACTTGCTAATTTACCTAGATAAGACAATTTATTTTTTGAGTTATAAATGATATATCTTTCCATTTTGGGGAAAATAATGTGATTTCAATGTGAAAATTATTATAACTACATTTGGATAAATCATTATTTTCCTACTCCACCTACCCTACTACAAAAAATGTCATTGCTACTGATTATAACTACCTTTGCAAAAATAAGTGTGTTACCTTATGTTACTTATTATAATAGCCTTTGGATAAATTAGTGTCTATCCCACCACCTTATAGGGTCAAATGTCTATGCTAATAATTATAACCACCTTTGGTAAAATTAGTGTACTACTCTTTGTTTGTTATTACAAATTCCTTTGGGAAAACCATTAGTTCCACCCCTGTTACCATCTAGATCATTTCATTTTATTCATTTTGAGGGAATGTTTGATGACTCTATTTTTCCACCCACTCCCTTAAGGTAGCATCAATTTATAATTTACCACCCTTTGGGGCACAAACCTTTCATCTTAACACCTTTTGCATTATTTTAAAATACATTATTATCTTGTGTCTTGCAACACCCTCTAAAAGAGGGGAGAACTATAGACATTCAATTTTGGCCACCTTCATTCATAAATCAAGATTTGGATCAATTTAAGGAAAATAATGAAATTTAATCTTAGAAATAACCTAAATTCCAAAATTCATCTATATAGGGGATTTAATTACTCATAAACATGGTGGGGCTTGCTTATTTAGGGTATTACCCCTATACACCAATAACCTAGTTTAGTTTCAACCCTAGTCAAATTATGACCTAGTAACATAACATTCTTGGCCCATTAAACTATTAGTTCAAAACATTCAAAACAATTTCCAAAAGCCAAAAATCATTAAGCAAAATTAAATTAAAAAATAAAACTTAATGAACTTACCTAAGTAAAAATTTCAAGTTAAATTAATGAATTTCATTTATCAAAAAAGTAAATTTTAGCCAAATATGAAGTCCAAGTGAAAGGAACTAATAAAGTGAATTTTTAAGTCCCACTATTCCAAATAGTGAGTCACAGTCTCAAAAAAAACTAAAGTGGGTTGTCATGGCTCATAAATATCTAAAAATGAGTTGTCAAGACTTCATGAGTTCTTTGACCCAACCCAAGGTTAACCTAACTCAACTTAAGTTATTTTAGATCCAACCAAATATAGAATTTAACCTAACCTCCCTAGGATTAGAGATATTTTTGATACCTAAAAATATAAATGCCCTCATTTTACCCAAATAACCTTTTGTGTGTAAGGTTATTTTATAGGAATGCCTTTAAGAAGCCATCAAAGTAATGTTATAATTTCCATCTGATACCAAAATTCACACCAAGCCAAGAAAATTCTAGAAAATCCACAAGTGGCCATTTGATAAGTGCTACCAACATGGGGAATCATTTATATATGCCTCTAGTTTCATATGTTAAGTATGAACATCTACTATGCCAATAACTAGACATCAATTTTGACAAGGGAAGTAAAATTATTGTGTATTTTTATCTTTATTTTATGGTCTTGTTCATTATGTTATGCTCCCCCTAGTTATTAGGCAAGAGTGTTTAGTTTCATTATATTCTTATGCATGGATTTTTATTATCTTCACTAATAAGTAAATAATCAACATTTGTGTGATATTTGAACTCATAATATACAAAAAATTCAACCAGATATAGACTATTTGAGCATAGGCCATATCATGAATGAGTTTACATAACTAGATTCATATGATAAGAACAAAATTTATTTTTATTATCAAAGGCATAGGTAGAATACTTGATTCACTTTATACTTAAAGGTTTCTTTCACATTAAATAATCTAAGCATGAGGTAGTATAACCACTCAATATACAATGCATAAAACAACCACATAATATTCAACTAAAGATAAGATATATATTAAGGATATTAACTTGGCAAAACTCAGTCATGAATATAGAAGCCTCCATAAGGATTAGATTTTCAACAAGGATCCATCCCAAAGAGTCTATTGATAATATATAACAAGAAAAATATATAATAATTATTTTTTATAATAAAAAGAATATTTAACTAACAAACTTTATAATAATAATTTATCACACTCAGCCCATAATAAATCGTTAATACCTAAATACAATAATTTAAGATAACAATAAATAATACCTAGCTTATAGCTAGTTATAGAAGGAAAAAAAACATGAATAAACTATAGTTGATGATG
The DNA here is from genome assembly GCA_037957365.1 of Torreya grandis. NCBI lineage: Eukaryota > Viridiplantae > Streptophyta > Pinopsida > Cupressales > Taxaceae > Torreya > Torreya grandis. The sequence goes on from JARHVA010006868.1 coordinate 7,557, forward strand.
GGTTCCTCTTCTCTCCATGTTCAACTGGCCAATAGAAGGTGGGCTCACTTCCCAACCTTTTTCCATCATCAAGTGACTATTATAGGCACCTTCTAATATGACTCTCAACTCCAGGCATGCTCATATCATGGTGCAAGATAAGTAAATGAAAAAATTATTCAATATGTCTTGAGGTCAAGGAGATAACTACGCACAAGATGGCAATCCAAGCATCTCTTAGTTAATAGGTTACAAATCTAGAATATATTTTCATCAAGAATAAAACACAAAAGATAGAAGACAATGATCATAATGATAAAAATCATCATGCATACAACCAATAAGATATATTCTACAAATTGTGATTAAATAACTTAGGAAAATTACCATCATGTCTATTATGAGAGACATACCCATTCTTCTATAATGAATAATGGGACCTTTCAATACATCATAAGCCTTACAAGATGAAACCATAATATATAGGTAAGTATACATACTATAATTAATAGTATCATGAAGGAATATCTCAACTCTAAAATCCCACACAATGGGTAATAACATGATGGGTGACCCAAGCACAACCATATAAAAATAACAAATAGAATAAATAATCCAACTAACTCACCCCTCTCAAACATAATAACTCAATCAATAATCACACAAAATTCATATATTTAGACAACATGATATTTAAGTGAATAGGATACCTAACAAATGATCTAAGTGCATCCATGTATATTTTTGGTAGGTTTCTAATAGTTTATGCTCTCCCTCTCTAAGATCTCTTCATGTTATTCTTTCCCTTCTTTATTTTGATTGGCCCAAAATTTATCAACCTCTAATTCCATATAACTAATTTTTTTTCCAAGAGATCAACCTTCTTCAAATAGATGTTATCCCCTTCTTACAAACAAATAAAAACATGACATGTGTTTGTTCTTTCCTTAGATCAACCAACCAATTTTGATTGATATACCATGCCTTCATAATGGGAAATATTTTGTCAATCAATAATGGTGCACAGAGGCTTAGACAAAGACCTATGGTTGATTTTAATATCAACCAAATGATTGCCATTGGTTCAAGGCAATGACCAATTAATGGATAGTCATGCAAGTTGCCACTACATAATTTTAATCACCTAAAAGTGGAATATGAGTGTTGAGAGTGATACTTGAGACCACTTATCCCAAGACCTATCCTAAAATATATTTTCACACTTATCTATCCTCCATGTGGGACATAACCCTAGTCATCCACAAAAAATTCCCAATCCCTCATTCTTGTATCCTAGCCCTTCATGCCTAGTGTTATGCTACTTGGAAACTAGTGACATAATAGGGATAGTAGTGCCACATGGAAATAGTGTCCCAATAATGGTTTTATTGTCCTTTCCCTCCTATTTTCATAAATGGATATCTTTTCAAATCTTAGACCCCATAGGGTAAGGCTAAACCACTTTTATCACCCACACAAGTAACAAAATAATATAAATACATGACTTTTAGCCCTCTAACCACTAGATGGAAATCAACATTAAATTACATATGTAAAATTAGAACAAGTTATGAACAATTAAGGTTATCAATACCTATTCTTTCCTACTTATACATACTACCATATACAACATTATTAATCTCAAATTACACATATTTATAGTCTAAAGCACATTCAAAGCACTCAATAAACTATCATACTATATTCACTTACACTTGTCTAACACTTATGTGGGAAAACCTACATTGGGATTGATCTCTCTTTAGAGTATTGGCATGTAGGCAACCTCATCATAGTGGGGTGTTAAATATGTCCATCCTACCCCACTAACAAACACACTTTTTAACATCTATAAATTGGATTCCCTAGAAACATGAAACATTAGGGTTTTCTCACAAAATAAGTCAAATTATCCATATTAAAGGTTTCAAAACTCATGCATGCATGAACAGACCTCAGAGATCCAGACACAAATACACCTAGAAGTCTGGGATAATCCTTCATAGAGGACATTACCACCATATGACACTACTATCTAATTAAGGTACTACCATTTAAGAGGGATTTTGACATTCAGATCCTAATTGTGATACTTAGACCCTTTTTATCTCAATTTTTAGCCTCCAAATCATCTACCTTAGTTATTTTCCATCTAAGTTCTTACTTGCACTATTTATTACTATTTATAGAAAGGTCAAATTTAATAAATTCTATAACAAATTAGTGGCTATGTTTATTATATTTTATTATCTTGATTTACTATACTCAACTCCTTAACAAACATAATCTTTACATACACGAAGTCCTAAAATGTTAAAACACTTGGTGAACCCACCTTACATTAAATATTGCATAAAACTTAACCCTAAATAAACTTGGGTTTATGTTTCTAGCCTTGTGAGACCCACACTCAGATTTTAGATCCATATGTCTTCTATTTTTTTTTGATATAATCATGATAGTCATGACATAAGAAGTTTATCACTAGTTGTTGAAAACTTTAATACTTTCATTACATGCTTTTTTCCTCTAATTCAGAATGAACCAAATAAAGACATAAACAAATATATATATGATGTTTTATATCAATTTCAATGTATGTCCTATTTCATTATATCTCTATCATGTTATTATTTTCTTATGTATAATTAAATTAAAAAATGAACCCTTATATATATATAGAGGATATATTACATAATCTAACAATTATGTCTCAAGTTTTAATGTCTTATCTAGTGCACATGAAAAAATCTCCTTATCCTTCTCATCTTCATGAGGGTGATATCTAATTTTTACCTATGTCCATGTTATCACTCTAACATGAGATGAAGTAATAAATACAATTGTTACTAATGACCATCCTTATCCTATCTACACCTCTCCCCTACAGGATGTGTGCTTACATGTTCAATTAGAAGGAACTAGGAATTACACATGTGAGACTTTAAGGGATCAATTTATCATTATGAGAAAACTAATCTTAGAATTATAGAATCAAAATTGGTTTCTACGTAAAAAGGTCACATTATTATAAAATCACATTACATGTACATAGTATTTATAATATGCTAGTGTAAACCATGTATATGTATCTACATCTACAAAAGTTGTGCCTATCATGCTTTCATATCCAAATCATATAGTAAAACACAATGTATTTATTATTAATGATTCAAAAAGACTACAAATATCTAATAAGATTTCAAGTAAGATACTAGGGGAAATGATTAAATATAATTTGATAAAATTACATCCTCTATACCCAATGAGAAGATCAAGACATTATTATGTATATCATAAAATGTATGAACACCACACTAATTCATCTTTATAATTGAAATGGAAAATACAATAGATAATAGATACACATGAATCAAATAGTTATACATCATACAAATAATATACAATGGCACATATACAAAATCAAAAAGGTTTAAATTTAGAAATAGTTAAAAAGTAGTACCAAAGCATAAATTTGAAAAATAAAAGGTTCATAAAGCATAATCAAATCAAGAAGTCGTACAAAAAACACATGTAAATAAAGTAAGAGATGAAAATATACCTCTCCAAAATGAGGCTATGCTTTTAAATTATTATGTTTTTGGTCAAAAATATCTACAATATTTTGATTATCATAGTCAAGGTTTGGGAAAGTAGGCCCAATGCATCACTTCTCTTATTCTAACACTAGATAGTGTTGGTAAACAAGGCCTAGGATTTATTGAACATCCCAAGGCAAATAATTCATAGGTATAGTTTATCAAGGGAAAAAGTCTAAATACATAGGAAATTTTACAAAAATAGCAAGAATTTATGTTGAAAAGTAAAAATCATGCTAATTAAAAAGCATTATCAAAAAAGGACTTATAGAAAACGATCCTCCACATCACCATATGTCTTTAATAAGCACAATTTTGAAAGGAAAAATCAAAATCAATATTATAAAGTAAAATTAAGAAAGATAAACTCCACAGTATGAGTTAATTCTCTCTAGCATTCTAATTTATGATATTTATGATTTTGATGATGAACAATACCTAGATTCATGCTACAATACCATGGATCAAATCCACATTTTAAATTTTTTGGAAGTTGAATTTTCATCATGGATGTGCTTGAAGAGTTGGGTAAATTAACTATTGGCCTCGTCTTTTCCCTTGAGTTCCCCTTTTAATTTTTGGCTAAGTATCGAATCCTTCCACTAGTGCCACATGGCACCCCTACACTCATCTTTTATCTTTTAAGGGAAGTGGGCCCAATTTACAATAATAATTTTAGGAGTAGTTTAGAGAGAGACGCACATTGCTATAACACTTTATCTAATCATTTTGGGAATCATAAGGAATTAAGGTTACACCATATATAGGATTAGAAGATCATCTATATGTATGAGTCGTATCTTACTTTTTAGTTACAATGGCCTCATCATGAAAATGAGTTCTATGATCAAGGTGTCAATTAATTTTATCCTGTAAACTCCAATACACCAAGGTGGTCATGCATATATATTTTGGGTTTTTTTCTTTTGTAAGGAGTCAATAGTTAGATAATAATTGGTTGTTTTCATGACTACTACCAGAGAATGACCATTGTAATAGTTTAGTTTTGAACATAAATAATAGTTTTTTTTATCTTTTATTATAAGACCTTAGTAGGTTCCCCTCATGAGAAGGATTGAGTAGTATATAATATGGCCTTAGGCCTTTGTATTTTGTTCTCTACCTAACAATGAAGAGGACGTGGTGTTCTATGTTAAATTATGTGGAATCAATTGTTGTTTATTATTTCTATTCTTTACTTATATAGTGTTGAATTTTATATATATTGCATACTTTATAACATGCATATGCTATTTTAAATTATCTATAATGTTTTAAAGGGTCCATGCTATATAATGTGATATTAAGAATGTATATATTAATAATTCTAGCACATCACCTTAGATAGTTATATTTTAGCTATATTTTCATTTCCTTCTTCCCTTTTTCCTCCCAAATTATTTAGAGATCCATCATATAAAATCCTATTGGTGGATTCACAGGTAGAAATTTTGGTCCCCACATATGTAAAGCTTCTCATAGGAGGTTGTTTTCCAAGATTAAAAGTTTTAGGCATAAATAGTTTCCTTTTCTAGCATGCCCAATGGGTCCAGTCTACCGACAATCACCTAACTATAAGTTAAGGTTTATGATCTAGAGGCCCATCCCAAGGTCACTAGTAACATAGAATATAAGCTTACTAATACCACCTCTGGTGCCTTTAACTTTCCAAAGAAATATAGGGTCTACTGAAACACAATAACCATAAAATATAGCTATACAAGGAGATTCAAGTAACTCTATAGCACAAAATAGTGTTAGCCCACTCATCCCTCTAGTAGCCCTAGCTATGTGGCATCTTATTCTTACTAAAACCTTGAAGGCACTCCCTAACTTGATAAGGGAGGATTTCAAAAGTATGACAAAACATCTTTAGGATGTTACCAGTGTTTATATCATGTATCATGTTATAAATTAGAGTATAGACTTAAGGCTACTAGATACCTTTTTCAAAGGGAGAGTTCTTAACTAGTATCAATCCTTGCATCCCAAATCTATCACTACATGCGATGAATTGGTCAATAGATTCTTTAACTAATTCAATGAGAAAGGAGAATGACCATCTCTCCTTTATTAATTAATCACTATTAAAATAGCCTATAAGAGGCTATCATTAATTTTAATACGAGGTTATATAAGAATTGGAAAATAATCCTAGTAGTAGCTCGACCACTCATGGGTATGGCCATCAAATTTTACCTTAAAGCATTCAAATTAGACATAGATATTATGAACCAATCCTTTAGAGGCTAGACATTGCCAAATGCATATGAATTAGCTATCAGAGTAGAGAATAATTTGATAGGTGTCAAGAAACTCTCCCCATGATCATCAATGCCCATGTTCCTAGAATTATAAATTATACTACAAGAGGAAGTCTCATGCACCTTGCAATAATATCCTTACATCTACTTCATCCATACTAGTTTTAGAGATGAATGACATGAAGAACATCCTATGGAACTTCTCAAATGAGATCACAAAACTAAAGAGGCAATAAGATATGCCTCTAAATCCCACTTTATAAAATTACTAAGGTAGTAGAAAATCATATCAGCATAACCAATACTAGGGAGGGTAGAGGTCAAATCATCAAGTAAAAAAAACATATCAAATCATCCCAGTTCTTACTCCTTTTCAAACATTTCTACTAAACTTACATAGATAATTGGTCACTAGACATAAAAACTTGGTAAATGACTCAAATTCATGGTACTTTCTTTGTAATGATACACATACACCATGAAATTGCCTAGAAGGTAATTTGTAGTAAAAGGTTGGCAAGTACTGAAGATAAGGGAGTGCATCTAATTCAGCTCTTTATATATACTAATCTTAGGTAATTAAAAATGTTTATGCCTAAAATACAAATAATATCCTTCAATCAAGAAGAGGAGATAGACTTATAATGTGCACTTTTATCTTGGGTGGAAGGAAAATATGTAGTTTATGAAAAGAAGATACCCATGTTGAAATACCTGTAACTTCAATCAGACTACTACACTTGATCCAAGAAGAAATTATTTGAGGTCCAAAAGTATTTCACAATGCCTAAAGTAACTTTTAGAAAAAAATCAAGACCCCACCCATCACCCTCAGCATCTCAAAAGTAGGCTGAAATAGCATAGAATAGGTTAAAGGACATTGAAGTTCAACCTTAAGGGCCATTGAATGTGGTAGAGTAAATTAATATGGCCCAAGCTGATATATCTCTCTAGTATGTCTTATCTATCCTTGAAAAAAAAATTGTAAGAGGAATTGGAAGACTAAGAGAATCCTATACAAGGTAACCTAACTATGAAGATAATAGAAACCAAATAAAAAAAAGACAACAAGTATACAAAACCCCATGTGTCATTTGTGTTCATCAACTCTAAATTATGGATAAGTAAAAATAACCCCCCCTATTTTATTAAACTCTCTTTATGGGGAACAAGTTGTACAATTATATGATTGATTATGGTGCCAATACAATAGTGTTGCCCAAATAGATTGTGGGTGTACTACAACTTCAATATGAACCTCTGAATAAAGGAGTAATGAAGTTAGATGAGAAGAAATTTCAAACCATAGGTATTATCAAGGCTCTTTAAGACCTCTTCCCCTAACTTTCAAATCCAAGATAGGTGGGTACTTATCTTTGGATTGGTCTCACTTGATCTTATGGACCAAATATGGCTAAAAAATGAAGGTTTTATCCAAGATATTACATCCAAATCACATAACTAATGATTCTATGATGAATTTTGAAGTGACACACTTTTTTATCAAAGAAAGAGATGAATTACGTAGAAATGCTAGAGGAAGGAGTGGTAGACATCAGGAGCTTAGAGGAGGAGGTCCTCATTAATAAATTCATCAATAATGATCCATTCAAAAAATTTGATGCCACTAACCTCAGGACTTATGTAATCCATGATGAATATTAAGCCATCCTTGAATTCATGAAGAAAAGGGAGGATCAAAGCAAAGAACCTAAAAATGAGTCCAATTTTTAGACTCTATATTTTGATGGAACAAAATGCAAAATTGGCTTCAGAAGTGATGGTTGGTGTCTCCATATATAAAAGAGACCTTTAGGTCCTTCTAGTTTTAGTTTTTTGTACAAATAATGAAGTTATGTATGAAGCCCTTGTTCATGGCCTCAGCCTTGTTGAGTGTATGGGTGTGAAGTAGTTAAATGTGTTTAAAGATTTTGAACTAGTAGTAAAGAAAGTAAGAGGAGACACATCCATAAAGAATGTATGAATGAGGTCTTAATAACATAAAATATCTAATTTAATTGAAGCATTTGAAACATTTAATATTCAAATCATTCCCATGTCCATGAATATGGAGGCAAATAGAATGGTACTAATTATCTATAGTATGATCTGATAATTAATGTGTTGACCAATGAATAGGTGGTGTGAGGAATTATTAGGCTTTCTATTCTAGATAATGATTAGAACTAGCAGGTATTTGAGAGCAATGCCCAAATTTCCATGTTTCTTCAATAATCATGTTAATTTTCAGAGTAATTATAGCCAAATATTGAAGAAGCCTATGATGATCAAATCATACAACTAAAGTCAAATAAACTTCTAAAAGGACTAGTCACTCTAGAGAATCTATTTGATTATGATTAGGCAATGAATGAAAAAAAAAGTTTGTCACAAGCAAAAGTGACTAATATGAGCTTGATGTGGGAGATGTAAGAAAATTAAAGGTGAGAAAAGAAGTTTCCAAAAAAGATAAGGATTGATTGGTATCCTTATATAGTAATTATGAAGGGGTTATGGCCTAGACCTATGATGACATAAAGGGGTATGACTACAAGGTGATCCAACACAGCATAGATTTGATCGAAGGAGCCAAGCTAGTATACAAAAAGAAAAGGTCAATATATCCAAAATTCAAGTATCTCATGACTTGAAAAATGAGGGAATTAATTAATTTAAGTATTATGTACCCAATCAAGTATTCAACTTTAGTATCCAACCTAGTTATAATAATAAATAAAAATGGGTAACTTAGACTATACGTAGACTTCCAAGACTTGAGAAAAATGTATCTAAAAGTCCATTATTACCTTACTTTAATAGAATAGATCCTTCAAATAGTAGTGGGTGTATAAATATTCTTGATGGTTGATGGGTTCTTAGGTTATAACTAAGTATGGTTTAATGAGGAGGATCAACATAAAACCACTTTCACTATAAAGTGGGGAAACTTCAAATATGCAAAAATGCCTTTTGACCTCTCTAATGTAGGATCTAATTTATAACAAGCCATAGATATAGGTTTTCAAGCCCTGATTATCATAGTAATCCTCATCTATCTAGATGATATTACAATGTTCTCCAAGAAAATTTAAGATCATTTAGATCATTTGGAGAAGATTTTTCAAAGGTGCCAAGAGTTTGTGGTATCCTTCAACACAAAAAAAACATCATTGATGTCTCACAAGGCAAGATACTAAGATATGTGATATCCAAATAAGGAATCTCTATCGATCGAAATAGGGTGAAGGCCATTAGGGTCTTAACCTTGATAGTTAACAAGAAGGGAGTCTATTTTTTCCTAAGGAAGACTAAATTTGTTAAAAATTCATATCTAACTTCATAGGACTAGTAAGGCCAATTATATTAATTTTAAAAAATGACCAATCTTTCAAATGGAGCACTAAAAGGAGAATAATGATTGACAAGATCAAGGAGGCAATATCTACCACTCCTATGTTATTCAAGCTTGACATCTCTAAAGACTTTGTCATATATGTTTATGGGAGTGAAGATAGTTTGGCAGCCATGTTAACTCAAAAACAAGATGAATGGAAAGGTGAGCATACTATTATGTTTTATTAAATAATCCTACATGGATATGAAACTAACTATTATTTTGTTGAGAAATATTATTTTTCCATTGTTAAAGGTCTCAATAAATTTAGATACCTAGTGGTAGGAAGCAATGTAATGATATATGTGGCACATTCTAGCATCAGAGAATACATCAAGGATGGAGAAATCACCAAAAATAGAGATAATTTGATCACTAATATTCTCTAATATGACATTGAAGTCAGACCAACCAAGGTGATTTGAGGGAGAGTACTTTTGAAGTCTTTATCTGAGTGCATAGATACCCTGATAGATGAGCAAGATATACCAAAAATAGTTTTAGTGGGTCATTATCAAACTGTTAGGTCTTGGGTTATTGATATAACCCAATTCATGAAAACTAGTTGATATCCAAACGGTCTCCCCATGAATAAAAGGATATTCTATAGGTTGTAAGGAGATAATCATACACTCGTCAAGGAAGTCCTTTTCAAAAGGAACTTCAATAGGGTACTACTCAGATGTGTTGATAACCACCAAACTATAAAAAACCTACAAGATATGCATTTTAACCCTTTAGATAGATGTTTATTAGAAAAAATGACCATAAATAGAACCATGCATGCTGGATGCTATTATTTGACCCTATTTTTAGATTGTTATCAAGTGGTGAAAGAATGTTTACAATGTGAGTTTTTTTTTAGGCAAGAAAAAGAATTCAACCATGCAACTAAACCTAATTGTGATTGATGAGCCTTTCATATAGCAGGGCTTGGATTTTATTGGGATGATCAATCCCATGTCTAGTGTAGGCCATAAGTGGATACTCATGGCCACAGAGTACTTCAGAAGATGGCCCAAAGTAGCTCCTTTGAAAGAAGTGATTGAAAGTGTGATATTCAACTTCTTGGAATAACTAGTATCAAGGTTTAGTCCTCCCATAATAATCATATACAATAATTCAAATGCCTTCGTTAGTTTAACTATTTCATAATTTGTCTTCATTAATGGAATTTTCCTTAAGACTTAATCCAACTACTACCCAAAAGCAAATGGGTTGGCCAAATCAACCAACAATAACCTCATAAGGTTAATTAAGAGAATGGGTGATGACTAATAGAAGGAGTGGCATAAACATCTAAAAATATCTCCATGGGCTGATCGAATCATTCCTAAGTAGATTCTAAAAATATCCTCATATGAACTAGTATATGAGAAAGAATTTGTCATGCCATTTCAATAGAGATTCTCACTTTATAGTTGTTAAAAGCTTTTAAAATACTAGAAAATGGAGCAATGGATGTTAGGTTAGAAAAATTATCCAGTCTTTAGGAAGAAAAAGAATGGGCTAGTGGCACTATGATTAGTCAATAGAATGGGGTTATGAGGTGGTTCTATAAAAAGGTATCTGACTTAGGCTTCAAATTTAGACACTTGGTTCTAAAATATGATGAAAGGGATATGAATCGAGGTTAACATGCAAAGTTTGATTCCCTATTGAGAGGGACTTTTGTCATCATCAATAGTAGGTAGGGTAACGCATTTGAATTAGTGGGAGAAGAATGTAATGATTTATAGATTATGGTTAATAGAATCCACTTGAAGCACTTTAATTGATTTATCAGTTTTGCTTTGTATATAGTTAGTTAGTTTCCTTTTTTGCTATTATTTACATTCATTAATAGGTTTCATTGGCACAAGTTTATTGAGTCCCATTACTAAGTGTCTATGCATTTTCTCCCCTCCTTTTGAATCCTTTCTGATAAAAAGTTATCTACCCCACTCCCCCTATAATTAATGTTTAATCACCCCTAATTGCATGATCTACTATAAGGATCATAATAAATATTTTATGCAAGGTTCCTCAAGTGTGTGTATCATCCTTCTCATTTATGGGTGACAAAATCAAAAATTTGCATGATTATTATGCTAAGAGTTTTAGATAATAAATACACATCTCCTCATTAAACAAAATATTCAAACACCCTAAGAGTTTTTGAGAGCACTAAGTTGAGTAGATAGTCTTTAGCTAAGAATTATGTGTGGAATTGATAAAATGTTTTCCAAAATTAAATATAAGTTTATTTGAAAATAATTACAAGATGGAACATTTTGGGTCCTTTCCTGGTGGTGGAAATCATAGAAGACAAAGATCTCATGGTCTATGTGGTCATGGAGAGATTCCCCCTCAATTTACATGTATAAAATCATATGCTTCTGATCTTATACATCCTAAGCCCATAATACAAAATGTGAAGAATGTTTGAAATATATTATTTAGGGACACCACATAGGTCATTGACTTTTTAGATGGGATCTTTGATGTTAAATTGACAAAAAATATTAAGAATCTAAGGGAAGGTGTTCATGCCCACATGCTAACAAAAGTTTAGAACAATGACCATGAGTCATTTTGTTTTAGAATATGGAACTCTACCCTAGCATAATATATGGTGCATCTTATGCAACCATGCCCAGATCTAATTTCTCTATGCATAGAAAGGTATAATGTCAACACTCATTTGTATCACATGTCACGAATTGAATGTGGAAATCAGTGTCAAAGTGGTGAGGGAGATGCTTTGGTTCCCTAACAATGCCAATATAGACATCTATGATGTTAAAATCTTGCAGACCATATGGGATACTTGTGTCTAGAATCTAATGTTTTTGAACTCATCTCTTTATAGAAACTACATAAAAGTGTCACCTTTTCCCATCATTCTCTTGAGCTTTGTGGTGAAATATATGAAAGACACCCTCTCTATGTTGGCATTCATCTTCAAACTAGACTTAAACATCAATGTCTATGATTTCTATTTGGGTGTATTCTTCCACTTGAATATGATGAGTACAGAGAAGTCCTATAAGATAGACTTCACAGATGCCATTCATGATCAGTGAGTGAATTTTTTGTCTCAGAATACCTTCAAGTATTCTTATTTCTTTCTCCACACAATCCTTTACTAGAGTACCAAGTTATTTTCACCATAATTTACCATCAGCTTGAACAAAATGGGAACATATCCCTATATGGTGATCCCCATCTCCACATGGACCCACATCCTTCCATTCATGTAAGATTGCCATGATTTTATGGAGTGCTTCCTATCTCCAATCCTGATCAACCTCAGTTAGGAAGCTATTACCTTCCATATGATATTTCTAGAGAGAGTGGCTTATTAGCTACAAAATTCCATGTGACTAGTTCTTTGGATTAAATTTTATGTTCATTAGGGTCTATATATTCAAGGAGGAGCCATTCTAGTTCCTGTGTATGCTCATAGACATGACCTTAGCCTTGGAATTGGCCCATTGACTCAACATGGTGGATTTAGTATATGGCATGGGTCAAAAGAAGAGGGACCTACATGACATCCCATTTTTAAGAGGAGGATTTACCATTTTGAGGAGGTTGTAGGAAAATCTTCTTATGCTCAAATTGAAAAAACCCAACCTAGATCAAATTAATGATTAATTAAGTTATGACCTAGCTGGCCACATAGCCGCTTTTAAGACCTATGACCCCTTCATTCATGAGCCCTATCTATCCTTTAAATAGTGGAAGTTTCTGATGAAATATCATATTAGATACTATGTTGATCTATTAGAGATCTCCTCTGACACTCTCCATCCATACAAGTCTTATTAAAAACTAATCTAGGAGTTTGATCTCATGAAGCTCATGAAGTTCATGACCAATGGTCTAAGAGTGTATAACATCAAGAAGGGTTGGAGTAAGGTAAAAATATAATCCTATTATAATTATAGGTAGGAAATATACTAGATGGAACTCAATTTTGAGGAGGTGGAGATCTATGAGCAATTTGAGAGAATCTAGGATAAGTATCATGAAGAAGATGCTCAGGTAAAAGAAGAGGTTTTAGTATAAAAAGAAGAGGATTCCCCCAGGAAAACATGAGGAAATTTTTGAAAATATGGGGCCTACATATTGGCCCAATCCTCTTTATTAAAAATCCCAATAGTAGGTGTATGATGCTCTAGGTCAACCTAAAGTAGGGGAATATTAGCTTGGCTCTAAGGTGCAAGTTTCTATCTCTCCTCCCAATCCCAAGTAGAAAAAGGTATGTTTTACTCAGCCTCTCATTTATAATTCTTATTTATTATTTAATTTTTCTTTTCCTTCCACCATTTTCACCATGATTGCACTAGTTTCTACTCCTCTACTTTCATCTACCATAACTACATCCATCATGGTACAATTTCCCACCATCCCTCTTATAACTTCCCACCTTTCTCACCTTCCACATTAACCATTCACCCAGTCATCCCTAAGGGAATACCATCTTCTAATTCATAACACCAAGTGAAAATTCCTTTGAAATTGCCACAGGGATCCTCCTTTATGGGATAAATAATTGAATCACATGAATAGTTTCACCAGTAGTTAAAGACTACAAGGAAAGTCCAAGAATATTTGGCAAAAAAAGAAGATGAAAAGTAGTCAATTCCCTAGAAATACCACACATTTAGTCATTATTTAACCCCACACAATAATTTCTAATGATTGCATAGATGACACTAACAATGATCAATCCCTAAGAGTGGATGTAACTAGGAGATTACTCAGTCCATGCCTTCAGCCTAAACCTCAACTCGGCAAGGCCACATGATAGGGTTGAACTAATGGAGGAAATCCAAAAGTTTGTAACAATAGACTACCTCAAGACTTGCCATCAAATGAAGGAGTATGAACTCAAAATAGTTAAAGCCACTATTGACTACCTAAATGCTGAGGCCAAATCCAAAGATGTGGAGCTCATGAAGATGAGATAAAACTTACAGAATCACATTACCTCTCATAGATTTAAATTGTAAGTGAACCAAAGATCCAAGATAAAAATATAATTAGTGGAGTTGAAGGTTGATGTGGAGGGCCTTAGAAAAGAAAAATAGGCCATAGAGAATAAGCTATAAAAAAAGGAAATAGAGATCACATAGGTTCAAAAGAGTCTTTCATACTCTATGAGAATGTAGTAATAGATGAAAAAATGAATGTAATAAGAGTCCAAAGATAGGGATTAGGAGATATAATAGATAAATAATGACCTCATCACCTATTCCTAGACTAAAAACATCCTCATAATGATCTAAAAACTATATGTTTCATATTGGGAGATGATAAATAATGTGGTCTGATACTTGGATTCATTGTGGACTCATGATAGTTAAGTGCAAAAATAAGTACATTTATGGATTAGGTCCTCAACATCATATCCCCCTAAAGTTCAAGATTCATAGATCCTAGTATAAAATGTATATAACATAATGGATGAGATGCTCTAGGTAGTGAGGGTGGCCAATAAAAGGTAGGTGGTAGTTAAGGGCAATGAATTTTGGAGTAATAGTAAAGTCATAGTGAAATTTAAGGCATATTTTCATGTCTTATAGTAAGTGGTTTGGGACATGAAGGGACACATTAAAAATATTGTTTGATTAGGACTCCCATCCCCATTCCTCACAAATAACATGATCCTTTTAGAGGACCAAATAAAAAAGCTATTGGTCATAAAGCAAGATGACCAGACCATATTTATAGCCTTGGGTCAAGAAAAAAATGTCTTCTAAGTAGATAATTTTGACAACCTCTTTCCCAACTCAAATTTTAGATGTGGGTGGTTATAAAGGGTATGAGTAGCTTCTCCTTTAAGGACATAATTGATTTGAATAGAGCCTTTAAGGCTTTAAAAAATAAATCTCAACCTACAAATGAAGAGTGGATACCATTGAATTCCACTCTTTAGAAGTTATAAGTTTTGTGGGACTTGCTTTTTGTATTTTTGTTTCTTTTGGTTTGCATGACTAGAGATTTTGGGTTCTTCCATCCATAGGCAGATTCCCCTACAAATTCTTAGGACTATGGATTAAATCCATGTTTTAAAGTTTTTGGGTGTTGGCTTTTCATCATGGACATGCTTGAAGATTTTGATGGATTAAGTATCATCTTCTTTTTTTACCCCATGTTCCCCTTTTAATTTTTGTCTAATCATCGACTCCTATTAGTGCCATGTGGCACCCCCATGTTCATCCTTCAAAAAAGATTTTTCAGCTCCCCCATAAATAGTGCTAGCTTACCACATGGTGGATCTACATGATGTCAACTAAATAAAAGATAAAATAGCTTCTAAAATAAATTCCTCTCCTCAATGTGCCATGTATCATCATGGCACTTGTCTAAGGTAATGTTCATTTTATTATAGCTTTGAGTTGTTCCATTGGCTAAGGTAAGTGGGCCCCATTTCTAATAAGAATTCTTAAAGTAGTTTAGAAAGAGACAATGATCACTACAATGATTAATCTAAGAACCAAGGGAATCATAAGGTATTAATTTTGCACCATATCCAAGATTTAAAGACCATCTATATGTATGAACCAAAGCTTCCCTTTTAGTTATAATGGCCTCATCATGAATGCAATTTATAGGCTCTAGGTGTCGATTCCTTTTATCTTGGAAACTCCATCACACTAAGTTAGTCATGCATATATATATTCAGGGTTTCTTTATTTTGTAAGGAATTAATAGTTAGATAATAATTGGTTGTTTTCATGACAATTACCAGAGAATTCCCATTATAGTAATTTATTTTTGACAATAAATATTATCAATTGTTATCTTTCATTCTAAGACCTTAGTAGGTGCCCCTCGTGGGAAGGATTGAATAATAAATATTGTGCCTTTGGGAATTTTTATTTTGTTGACATTTTTAATTATACATTTCCAATTACATCACATAGTTTCAGGTTCATATGCATCTACAACACATAGGTAGTCAATGATGGAATCATATTTTACTTGATTTTTTGAGAAACCCACACATGAGGATTGAGTAAGCCATAATTTTAGTCCAATATATTCAATAATTGATAAGTATACACACACATAGAGGTTGTCACTAGGTTTATGCATTTGTTTATGTAACTAGTGAGGTGTATTCATTATTTTCCTCTCTCTCATCCCTTAACTCAATTTTAGTTAGTTTTACTTATTTACTTAGTTTTATCTTTATTTTTAATCTCTTAAGCACTAATTTATGTATGTTTAAAATATAGGACATGCATTTGAGTATGTTTTACATACTTAGATCTATAATCATTGGCTTCAACTCTTAGGTAAGTATAGGCATGATTATTTTTCCTTTATCCTAGTTAATGTATCTTTGTTACATCTCTATAATTAGGGGTGAATGTAATCATATAAAAGTGGCATTTAAGTGTTGAGAGTGATATTTGAGACCACCAATTGATATTTTAGCCCTAGACCTATCATCGAGCCTCTTTTCACACTTATCTAACCTTCATGTGGGACACAAACATCCCTAATTTTTCCTAAATTAGTTGTAGACCCTCATTCTTATATCATATGCCTTCATGCCTAATGTTATACTAATTAGACACTAGTACCATAATAGGGATAATATCACCAAATGGTTCTAGTGTCCTAATAATGGTTTTATTGTAATTTCCCTCCTCTTTTAACCAACAGATATATTTTTAAAACCAATACCTCCTAGGGTCATCCTAGACTACTCTTATCACTTGAAAAAGCAATATAACATTATAAATACATGAATTTTATCCATATAACCACTAGATGGAAATTGGATGCAAATTACATATATAAACTTAGAACAAATTGTGTATAATTAAGGTTATCAATCCTTATTATATCTTACTTAAATATACTACCATTTTAACCAATTTTAAAGATTATATTACCCAAATTTTTAGTCTCAAGAACATTCAAATCACTAAAGTAAAATATCATACTAGATTCACTTTCACTTGCACCAACACTTAGGTGGGGAGAACTACATCAAGCTTAATCCCTTCTCAGAGTATTCATATGTAGGCAAATATCATCATAGTGGGGTATTGAGGATGTCTAACACACCCCAGTAATAAACACACTCTTCATATTATATCAATTAGATTCCTTAGAAACATGGAAGATTAGGGTTTGAACATAAAATCAATCAAAATATGTCACATAGGGTTTTATAGCTTGTGTATGTAGGAGCATACCTCATATATCTAAACATAGGTGCATCTAAAAGCTTAAGATAATACTAAATAAAGGAAACTACTATAGACACCGAAATCGTGTCGACTCCCCTGGTCATTCCCCATTTTATTCTTCTTCGCCTATTTAACCCTTGTCGATCACTTTTTCCACCAACCTTGACCCTGGCAGCATGTAAAAATGAGCACAGAGCTAAAGCTAGACTCTATCCCCATTGTGCATCTGCCGACGATGGTCTTTACCCGACCGATGTCGCCGACGTCGGTCACTTATCGGCCGACGTCGGCAATCCTGCCGACGTCGGTCACCTTGCCATTATCCGTTATCAGTTATCATTCGGTTCCCGATCGGTTTCTTGAAACGGTTGTCGAACCATCTCTCGAACCGTCCCTTGCCTTCATCAGCCTCCGCCAACCATTCGAAAGGCTAATGAATCAAACCGATCAATCATTCAATCGGCCTGCGAACTCTGACATCCACAGACTCTGGCAATCAACACTCTCGCGATCAACCAACTCTGGCATCAACCAATCTGCATTCATTTTTCCGGCACTGCACAGACAACTTCAACTATGGCTTTCATCATGTCTTCTGGCAGGTAAGTATTTACTCTGTTTGTTTTATTTCTTCTTGGTTATTCTTTGTTCATTAGTTCTATCATCCCAAATCTTCAAACCACAGACCCTGTCCCGACTCTCCCAGGCCTTTTGCAACTCGTCTAGAACCTGCCCACTATCTGCATCCATAACTCTGTCTAGACTCGACTAAAACCCCCAGACTCTGTCCAAACCCTGCCCTGACCTTATCAGACCCTGTCCCGACTCTGTCTAAACCCTGTCCTGACTCTGTCTAAACCTTGTCCCGACCTTGTCTAAACCTTGTCCCGACCCTGTCAAGACCCTGTCCCGACTCTCCCAGGCCTTCTGCAACTCATCCAAAACCTGCCCTTACCGACGCCGGTCACTACCCCGACCGACGACGGCACCTCAACTGACGTCGGCACCTTCCCTGACCGACACTGGCACCACAGAGACCGACGCTGGCGATTGTGCAGAACAGTGCTGCATATCAGGTACGCACTTTATTTTTTGTCATTTATTTCTATCATTTTATCTTTTATTATCTACTTTCATCCAATATTCTACTTTTTTATCAGTGGGTTGATATCCTTCTAGGAAGTCTTCGTACTTCCAGGATCGGGCGTTCGCCTGACAGCCCACCATATCTTTGACTAACGTTTTTCCATGTTTTAGCCTTTTCTTCACAGGTGTCATTCCTCCACAGCCAAAGAGGAGAATCTTCCAACATCTGGATTACGGTGTGCAATCTTTATCCAGGTACTTCTAGCCTTGACCATTTCTTTTAGTTTCTTATTTCTTCTTTGAATGTAGAAAGCAATTTTGCATAGAAACATTCTGGCACGCTCGGTGGGACCCTAGGTCCTCCTTGGGTTCTTTCTTTATTTCGTTCATTTAGGTGCATTAGGTTTCTTCCTTTTTGCCTCCTTTCGTCTCTTCTTAAATGACATCATAAGCAGGACTAAAACGAACATTTCTTTCTTTCTTGCACTTCTAGACTAGCTAAAACTCATATTCTTCGACTCTTTCTCCATTCGTCTTCATACGAACAAACATTTTGACTTGGGCATTAAAACACTTTGCATTCATTTCTGATTGCCTGCATCTTTTAGACCACACATAGTAATTAAATCGCATATTGAATAAATCTAGATCACTTGATGTTACATGACCAGACCACCTGCACAAAACAAACATTTTAACTTACCTGAGACAAGGCCCGACTGGGATTTCATCCCCCAGTGGATACCTTACCCATCCCGGCGATCTTACTTGGATTTCATCACCAAGGGGAAAGCCCACTCCGTTCTCTGGCGGAGTCTAATCTCTAGGCGAGGTATATTTTGGCTAAGCAAAACCAGCTAACCACTAGAATCGTGAAGTGAGGGGAGCTTGCTCCTTAGCACCAAGCCGCGTACCGAACCTAACACAGACTTCTTGAGCACCATAACAAAACCTGAAACCATCCATATACTACTTCTTCTAGGACCTAACTCACAAAACCAACCTTCCACTACACACGTTCTAAGGCATAAGCCACTATAATCCTAAAAAATTTACTCTTAGGGTTTTAGGATCTGCTTGTGTCTTCATCTTTTTTTTAGTTCTTATCTGCTTGTTTGAGCTTGTGAGGACGTTATTTCTTGCCTTGAATGGTTCTGACATGTAGTCAAACCAAGGCTCTTCTTGACCACGCTAGCCATCAATCACTTTCGCCTACCCCGTCTATGAACAATCATATAATGGAGTTCTACTCAAAGATCGAAAGAATTCCTACTAGACTATCTCCAACCCAGATGCCTATCATCCCAGAAGGGGACCAAGATTTTGCAAGATTCTTGGACCTCAATACCGCAGCCCTCCAAAACTATCTCGCGAGAAACCCAATGCGGGATCTTTCGAGCGACGTGGCGACGACATCAACACCGTTCGCCACCCAACCTTTTACGACTCAACCTTTCACCTCAACTATTAACCTGACCATGGCCTATATGCAAAGTTCAGCCTCCTCGTCTATTTTTAGACCAACCTCCACCGGGGTTTTGTTACCCCCTCAACCACCTGCAATTCAACCAAGTTCTACATTATACCAGAACTTGATTGTCTCGACCCCACACACTCTTGCGCCTATATATGCAGGAGTGCCTACCTCGCCCTTTGTCAATGCCGTCACACAACCTCCTTTGGCAGTATCTAGTCAACTTATACCTTCGACCTTCATAACGCAACCACCTTTAGCCTCTACTTCTGCCCCTGCGACTAGTCATCCGTACATTGTACAACTGACTATGTCGCACACCTCCTCTAGCCTCTTCCAAGTGCCTCACAACTTAGGGGGCGCTCAACCCGCCAATCCGTCAGCAGATCTTATCAAGATGCTGATGGATAAAATGTCCAGTCTCAAAGCTTCTATCTCCAGTTCAAGTAATGTCTCTTCATATGACCAGATTTACAACGAGCCCATCCACCCTTCTATCCCTATCTGACCATACCCCAACCATTGGGAGCTTCCTAAATTTACTCGCTTTCAGAGTAAGGAAGACCCAAAACAACATCTAAAGGCATTTAGACATGCCTGTTATCTTATTGCCCATGACGATGCGTTGCTTTTATGCACGTTCCCTATGTCCCTTTCTGGCCCTGCCCTTGACTGGTATAGTTCTCTTGCCAGACATTCTATCTTTTCATTCATTCAACTCGCCCAACTATTCGTTGACCATTTCTCAATCAATATCACTAAACAAGTTTCGATCACAGACCTTTACTCTATTAGGCAAATTGACGATGAATCAATAGTCAATTTTGTCGCCCATTGGAGAAGCTTGATTAATCAGCTCTCCTTCTCCTTGCCTCAACCTGAGCTCATTGAGCTCTTTTCCCGAGCATGTGTCAGTAACATCTCATCCACCTTGCGGGTTCAAACATTCCACACTTTCGACGAGGCCTTCACCATGGCTCGAAAGCTTGAACTCCAGACCATTGAAGAAGATAAGGTCAAATTGTGTAACACTAACACAAGAACCAATGACCATTCTTCTTCTAGACCTTCTTCTGCCCACTCTCAATCCAAGGGGTCGGCAAACACTGTCATCTTTAGACCATCATCTACAACAATAACCAACCGATCATCATCTTCAACATTAGACTACATCAATAAACATTTTCAACGTCAATCCTTACAGCGTCAATTCACTCCAATTAGGGAGTCATATGCCTCTGTCTTGGATAAACTCGTCAAGCAGGGGGTCCTCAATCTCCCTTCAATCCGACCACATCAATTCGATCCCTCAACACCTATCCCTGCATGGTACAGGGAAAACCACTTTTGCAACTATCACCGTGTCAAAGGCCATGACACAGATCACTGTCAAACTTTCAAAAACATCATACAGGACATGCTCGACAAGGGGGATCTTATTTTAGATAACCTGAATGCACCACCCAACCAAAACCTTGACATTTTCAAGCAACCCCTTTCTAATCACCCGCATACTCAAGACAACGTCCAAACCATGATCAATGACCCTCAAGACCATGATATACACACGGTCGACACTATCTTTTCTCTTATCCCTGACCAACCTTTTTCACAGGTGGAAGACCTTTCTTCCCCTATACCTCCTCCACATGGCGAAGAACTTTCTTCTCCCACTTGTCCTCCAGCGACTTCTCCCATATTGGAGGACGCTTTGACCACATCAACACCAGCTGCCTCGCCTTCATCCTTATTATCATCCATAGACGATCATACCTTTTTGACTCCCCAACCACACACAGAAGCCATGACTACTCCAGAGCTCTTTCCACTTAAAGAGCCCACACCTTTAATCCCTTCTCCATTGAGAGAAAAACTGTCCACATCTAAGTCCAAACCCGCGCAGGCGTCCATCATGCCCAAAGAGATTAAACCTCTTGGTGTTCACCCCACATCTAATCTCGCCTCACACAAAGGTGGCCCTCAACCCAAACCAAAGAAGGCTACTAAACCACACCGGAGGCCTCCTCCCCTATCTTCGTCATTACCTTCAATCTTGGGCCCACATCCGTCTACTTTACTCGGAGTGCTTCCCACTCCCATACTTCACAGAGGTAAGTCACCTCCATTATTCTATCAACCCGTCAGACTTATACCTCCTTCAAACCATCGACCAACGCCTCCTTCACCTCCCAAACCAATGTCACCAACCCTCTCTGCAATAAAACATCCCGACCTATTAGCAGGTTCATATGCCTTGCTCTTATGGCAATTGTTACAGTCCTCTCATCTCTATCTCCCGCCTCTTAGACCATATCACTCTCTCGAACCAAAACCACCATGGTTTGATGACACTTGCATTTGTGCGTATCATCACACGCCTGGGCACGACACTGAGCATTGTCATGCCCTCAAGGTCATCGTTCACCAATGTTTGGAGAATGACACCTCTCTTTTCAACCACGTTATCAACAAACCTTCAACACCACCCCACTCATTGACTCTCAGATCAAAACCATCTTGGTTTGACAACTCTAAATTCTGTCATTATCATCACACTCTGGGACATGACACCGAGCGTTGTTGCGCTCTTAAAGCTGTCATTCGTCACCACCGGAAAAAGGATTCCTTTCTTATCAAGGATCCTCTTGACCCCCCCTTTGACAAATTATCAACACCGACCCATACCTCTCCAACCTCGTCATCTAAATCGGGATCTCCACGACAGACTAGGGTCCCTTCGCTGCCTTTAACCCCTTTATTCGACATCAACACAGTCCATCTGACCACTAAACCTCAATTGACCTTAACTAATCCGTCAAACATTCTCCCTAGCTGCTGGGGGAATTCAACCTTCATCCAAACTTCGACCAATTTTTTAACACAGTCTCGACCACATATCAATCACTCTTTCAACTTAACCTCAACCAGACTAGCAACCAAACATTTAACCTGACCTCAACCAAACATTCGACCCAACCTTTTTATCAAAACATTTAACCTGTCTCGACCAATCAGCAACCATATCAACCAACTTCACATCCACTCATCAATCAACACGTGACCAACATGGAGCGAAGTAAACGAGGCAAGTTTGCTCCTAATTGGCTCGGACCTTTTATTATCACGCACAAGTATGGATTAGGGACTTACCGTCTATCTTCTCTTGATGGACGACCAGAACCTGAGCCTCTTAATGCGTTGCATCTGTGACCGTTCTACTGCTAGTCGAGTATTCATCCACTTGACACTTAACTTGAGCTCGTCCCTTGAGCAATCTTCGTCCCCTTAAATCCTACTTCCTTTCAACCCTATTCCTCTTAACAATTCATATAACCCTTTTATGATGTATGGATGCTTTGTCCTAATAAAAGGGAGCCCTTGACCTTCTATAATCTTGTCCATGACTCACATTTATATAAAATCAAACAAATCAAGATGTCACAATGTCCATGGTCACTATATCAATCTCATATCAAATTAAAAAGCAGACTGCTCCCTCGAAGGATAGCTGTACTATCATTACTATAATTAATAGACTGCTCCCTCAAAGGACAGCTATTCAAAAGCCTTTATATTAAACAAAAATCTAGACCACTCCCTCGAAGGATGGCTATGACTAATCTGGCAATAAACATCATTATTTTAGAAGCTTCCCGCATTGATCAGCTTCACAACCTGACCACCAAGCAAATGACATCATTATGTGGACTTCCCGCATCGATCAGTCACCGCCAAAAAAAAAAAATGAGTCATGGACTTGACTTATAGTTGTCTCAGAGTCTCCTATAAAAATGGGCATAGTTATCTCTGCTCTTAAAATGGGTTACCCTCTTTTCTCCTCTTATCACCTACTCAAGGGACTTCGAGCTCACTTTAATGTCTAAGTGATTCGATTACCGCTCTAACATAACTATGGTCAACGATGTCACGCATGACTAGGGCTCTTGGTTCTCATAACCCCTATCTATGCTATCTTTTTGGTCCTTGTCAATGAAAGAGCAATATGCTTTTCACTTCTTCTACACTTTGGTCACATTCACCCTCATCACTTGTCAATCGACTCAACTCAACTCTCTTTTCAGACCATCAACATGACCTAGCCTATTCACCCTAGTTTCTATGGACACCAATACACATAGAAACTATCGACCCGCTGTAATTTATGTTCAACATAAACCAATACTTGCTGAAGCATAAATAAACCTCAATTCATTTTTAGCATACATCCATCACGAATATGGAATATTGCTAGGGATGAAAAACCCCTCAACCAATGTTGCAGAATACACCATTTGGAAAAGGCTGCAACATCTTTTCTCCTCATTTCATCATAACCAAGACCAATCTCTCAACTATTTTAACCACCTATCTACTACTCGGACCCTTTGTCTGAACTACATTGGTCTGAGGCCCTTCCACAGGGGTTATGTAGGCAGCACTCAGATGACACGACTGTCTTCTGGGGTTAGCTCAACCATTCTCATTTGTTCGTCCCTCTGATGAACAAACCTTCTTTCCTTCTTTTAACCATAACCTTGCCCTTCACCACGACCCATTTCCATCCCTTTGACCCTTCCTCCCTTCTAGGGAGAACTACATTGGCATGAGGCCCTATCACCAGGGCTATGTAGGCAGCACTCAGTTGACATGGGGTCTTCTGGGGTTAGCTCGGCCGCATCCTTTCATCCATTCATCCATCCATCGACCACCAACCATTGGAGATCATGCCTATCTCCTCCGACCTCGACCACTTCCAAGACTTTGTTGCCTTGGTTGTTTTTGCATATATGCTACCTCATGACTGGTTAGTAGAATTGTGCACAGACCTTTTTGGACCCTCACAAGTATAGGATCGCAAGCCAGTTGATCCACACTACTTGTGACTTTTTCATGATTCTAGGAGCACTTCTTGAGCCCTGGATACCTAGAACATGACGACCATTTGGAGCTTCAGCTTAGATTGAGTAACCCGATCAGCAGATGACTAAATGCTGGGGCTCGGTTATTTCAATTTTGGCACTCCTCGACCCTTGACTTGCAACACTTTGACCTAACCCTCTTGTGCAGTGGTATGCGCGCAATCACAACTTTTGCAGCGTTCACCCTCACCCCTTTTTCATCCACTCTTTATCAAATCAGCACCCGATTCCCGGTTCCCTTCCCTCAACTCCTGCTTTGAGGGGGAATACCTTATCCATACTCAGGGCATTCTGCTTCCTATTTTTGTCTTGCAGTTCATTCGAACAACCAACAAGATGAAATCAACCTTATCCCTCACCTGGGGCAATCACTCCTATTTTTGTCTTGCAGTTCGTCCAGAACAACCAACAAGATAAAAAGGGGCAAATGTAGACACCGAAATCGTGTCGACTCCCCTGGTCATTCCCCATTTTATTCTTCTTCACCTATTTAACCCTTGTCGATCACTTTTTCCACCAACCTTGACCCTGGCAGCATGTAAAAATGAGCACAGAGCTAAAGCTAGACTCTATCCCCGTTGTGCATCTATCGACGACGGTCTTTACCCGGCCGATGTTGCTGATGTCGGTCACTTATCGGCCGACGTCGGCAATCCTGCCGACATCGGTCACCTTGCCATTATCCGTTATCCGTTATCAGTTATCATTCAATTCCTGATCAGTTTCCCGAAATAGTTGTCGAACCGTCTCTCGAACCGTCCCTTGCCTTCATCAGCCTCTACCAACCATTCGAAAGGCTAATGAATCAAACCGATCAATCATTCAATCGGCCTGCGAACTCCGACATCCACAGACTCTGGCAATCAACACTCTCGCAATCAACCAACTCCGGCATCAACCAATCTGCATTCATTTTTCCGGCACTGCACAGACAACTTCAACTATGGCTTTCATCATGTCTTCTGGCAGGTAAGTATTTACTCTGTTTGTTTTATTTCTTCTTGGTTATTCTTTGTTCATTAGTTCTATCATCCCGAATCTTCAAACCACAGACCCTGTCTCAACTCTCCCAGGCCTTCTGCAACTCATCTAGAACCTGCCCACTATCCGCATCCATAACTCTATCTAGACTCGACTAAAACCCCCAGACTCTGTCCAAACCCTGCCCTGACCTTATCAGACCCTGTCCTGACTCTGTCTAAACCATGTCCCGACTCTATCTAAACCTTGTCCTGACCCTGTCTAAACCTTGTCCCAACCCTGTCAAGACCCTGTCCCGACTCTCCCAGGCCTTCTGCAACTCGTCCAGAACCTGCCCTTACTGATGCCGGTCACTACCCCGACCGACGACGGCACCTCAACCGACGCCGGCACCTTCCCTGACCGACGTCGGCACCACAGAGACCGACGCCGGTGACTGTGCAGAACAGTGCTGCATATCAGGTATGCACTTTATTTTTTGTCATTTATTTTTGTCATTTTATCTTTTATTATCTACTTTCATCCAATATTCTACTTTTTTATCAGTGGGTTGATATCCTTCCAGGAAGTCTTCGTACTTCTGGGATCGGGCGTTCGCCTGACAGCCCACCATATCTTTGACTAACATTTTTCTGTGTTTTAGCCTTTTCTTCGTAGGTGTCATTCCTCCACAGCCAAAGAGGATAATCTTCCAACGTCTGGATTACGGTGTGCAATCTTTATCCAGGTACTTCTAGCCTTGACCATTTCTTTTAGTTTCTTATTTCTTCTTTGAATGTAGAAAGCAATTTTGCATAGAAACAACTACTACCAAAATAAGGAAAGTAAAACCACATGGTGATACTATCCAAATAGGTCACTATTATCTAAGAGGGGTTTGGACACGTTATCATGCTTGCAACACTCAGACTAGTCTCTACATGATTTCAGCCTCTGGATTGTCCATTTCAAATGTTTTCCAAATAAGTTCTTACTTTCAATATTTATTAATATTTAGTTAATTTTGTAATAGATAAGTGGTTGTATTTATTTCATATTATTACCTTAACTTAATATACTCATCTCTTTAACAAACATAGTATTTACATACGCTAAGTCCTAAAGGGTTAGATTAATAATGTATACATTGGTATACTTCATCTCACATATTAAATATGTTAAGCACAAATATAGTTTGACCAACCCAATAAATATTATAACCACTAAAACATGCTAAGACAAAAGAAAGGGTTAAATGGCATATAAGTCATTTAATTAGGATCAGGAAGGCTTAAGACAATATTTGAGTAAAATATAGGATCACACATTATCCGAAAATATTTGGCATAATCCTTTTTCCTTCATTGGTAATGAAATTTTCCTACACACTTATTTCATCCATGAAATCCACCATCCTAATAGATGAATATTAAAATTATAGCATGATATATAATTTACCTAAACCAATGTAATCAACTTACCAGAATATTCCCAATGTTATGAAGTGATATTATTATAGCACCTAATGCATATGTAATTTCAATTGAATATAAAGGTAATAATTTAAGAATTACTAAAATATAATTTATCATGTGCACAATCCTCCTACATTAATAGCCAATAAGGGACTATAGCCATCAGTTTGACATAGTCACATGGTTTTTTCATGAGGGTCCTTACATTCTCCCCCTAGAAAGTAGCATCATCCTTAATGCTAAACTATTTTCTTCATCCAAAAAAGTTTCTAAATCCATTGGACTATTGGAGTATAATCTATAATTACCTATTAATTACCCCAGGTAGGCACCCAAGGTGAGCATTTCATTGAATAAAAACCTAAAATGTGGAGGCCAACCACTACCTAAAACCAGTCATAATATTCCTTTATATTTCCAACAACCCTTAACCATCTTCATTTATCATTTGTAAAGATCTTTAGCATAGGTGAGGGTGTAACCCTCATGAATAGAATCTTTTGAGTAATTATTCACTTATTCAAATTTTATACATCCCTAGATTATCAATATTTTTTATACCAATTATCTTATTGGATTTAGAATGTTGTGACATGATCACATTGAACTTGTTGTATAATTTATGAATTTTATTTTTAGGATGTAAGCATTTATTCCCCTTGCTCAAAGATTCTTCTTCACATAATTTTCCTGGTAATGGTCATGAGAGAATTAATCAACCTATCATCACCTAATGCCATAACAACATATAAAAATACACACATACTAATATATTCACTTCATGCAAAAAAGGGGGAACAAATTATCTATTTTACATAATTTTTCCAAAAGATTATTATTGGTCATTTTAACATAACCAAAATTTCCTATGACCAACTCATAAGGATGCTTCAATTATGGATCATTAAAATTTAAACTTCCTTTCAGAAAAAACTCTCTAATTTAGAGATAAAAGTGGTCCAATTTCAAACCCAAGCCTTTCTTTATTAAAGACTATGTTTATACATTGTATTTTACTAATTTCCTTGAATTTTGGATAAATTAAAATTAGTTCTTAATACAGGTGATTCATTCTAAAAAACACATCTATCTCAATCCATTGTAACCCACAATTTCTCTATTATACAAATGAGATTTCAAGTACTCCTTGAATATGAAACCTATTCTTAAATTAGGATGATGTTTGCCAATCATAACAAAACCATCCTTATAAAATAGACATAGATCCTTAGTCACACCATTATGAGTAAACATAGAATTATTAGAAACATTTAGGGTACTATTGAGTTACCATATCTAGTGCCATCAAAAGCACATAAGATCTTCTAAATACATAGAGCATGAGGGAATGCCTCCCATCACATCAATTCTACTACAAAAAAATATAAACATGTTATTGTAAACATTTTTATATACCATGCCATTCATAAAATAATTTAAGAAACCTACTACCATGCTATTTCATTACATTGGTTCCTAGAATGTCAATTCATCAACTGAGAGAATAATATGACAATCCATATAAATGAGGTTCTTGGGATCTCAAATCTATAGCCAAGATATCATGTGAAAATCAATATATAGGAGTCTCTAAGAACATCATTACACCAATGAAGAGAATTATGTGTGATTCAATATATATGTGTGGCCCTCAAGACATCATTCCACCAGCTAAAGACTAATGTGCCAATCGGTATGTATCTATCCCTTAGGACATAAATCCACTATCCATTATATGGGTGTAGAGTAAAAAGACAATAATAATAAATATGTTGGGGTACCTTAAGACATAAGTCTACCATCCATTCTAATATATAGAGTGAAAGAGATAGTTAATGTGTAGATAGTACTAGGCATGTTAAAGTGTAGAGATATAGTCAATGCATAGGCAACCACTAACATGTTAAAGCATAAAGAGTTAGTAACAATTTATGCATAGATGACCAACAAGCATGTCAAAGTATAGAGATTAAGTAATAGTCAATGTATAAATTTCCCCCGAGCATGTCAAAGTTTAGAGTGAAGAGACACCTCAGTGCTCTTGAGAGATCTTAGAGTCTAAGACCACCACATCTAATGGGTCAGTAAGGATGGGATCTTGGAATTGTTTGATAGGTACCCACTATGACCCACTTATATATAATTTTAAAGCTACTCATTCTCCCCTATACTCACTCTAAGTGATAGTTATGCACATACTAACACAATGAAACCATCAAAAGTAAGCATCAAAATCATTTGAAGAAACATCAACTGATCATGTAGGTGCAAAATAAATAAAATGAGAAAAATTAGTATCAATAATGAAACTAAATCAAAATGAAAATTCATCAATGAATTCCATGGTCATCCTTTAGATCAAAACATTTGAAGTTAAAAAGAAAATAATGTCAATATCTAAGAAACTTAAATAAGAGCTCAAACAACTAAAAAATAGTTTACCAAACACATTTATCAAATAAAATATCACAATACGATCACTATGTGGCTTTAAAAACCACTTATGGGGTGAAGGATTAAGATAATAAGGCATTAATTATCTACTATCCATCTTCAGAGTCAAACTACATCACACCATAGGGGATATGCTCCACCATCCATTCCAACAAATTTTCATATGCATTGAATAACCACTTTATCATGTCAAATTCATTACTGTTAGATTATGAGTAATAGCATGTATAAGGGTGACACACCACTACCACTACATAAAATGATACTTTTAATTTTAGGAATAACTTTTAAGAGGGTACCACATCATTTATACTACATAAAATTATATAATCGAGTAGCTCATACCTAGTGACTCTTTAGATGACATACTTGTAGGTAACTTGTATTCACCACCTACCAAAGTGTGATATGTCATGAAAATTAGGACTCGATGACCTTCACTTGAGAATTATAATTTGTGTTTCCTATTAGGTCTTACATGTATGTGCATACATAATATTCATGGCAAGAAAAATAAAATCCATTATTTCAAGAGAAAGGCACCTCCATGATCACCACTTTTGATTCATGTTGACACATAGTGATTTATAAGTGGCCAAGGTAGCTAGCAGTCCTAGCTATAAAAAATGACAAGTTATCATTATGATAAATTTATAGTAATACCATATGTATTCATTTCATTTTACTAGCACGTAAATTCATAGTAAATCATGATTATCAGCCCTTCTAGGCTTTCACTCAACCAATCAACATTGTTATAAGTGTATATATATCTCTTGAGTGATTTATGATCATAATATGAAGAATGTGAAAATTTATCTTAATACATTCCACATACCTCATAGCCAAGAATATACCCTTGTAACCATTTGACATGAACCCATAAACAATATAATAAGTCAAGCTATGCTCAAATATGCATCATAAGGAAATTAGTAGCCTAAAAATATTTAAATATAACATGTTATTTTCATGAAATAATAATTATATGAAGGCATACTTGATCTATTTATTTCTTCATATATTTCATCTTATTTGAATAACAAGATGCAATATTACCACTCCACTAGTTACCATAAGGTAATATTACATTTATAAATAGAGTAATCCATAACCCTAATACCAATGTTTTACCACATACTGGTTCATCAAATGGTCTTAATGTTTTAAACAACAAGAGACATTTTATCTACCATTCTCACAATTTAAACATACATAATCAATGTATCCAGGGAATTAATAATTTCAAAATGAAGGTCATTAAAGAATTTTCATGGCTATTAGTTCAATTTATCATCATCTAAGCATTACTTCAAGCACATCAAACCAACTTCATTCAGATTCACATCCTAACATTATCTTGGTCACACCTTAATCAAAGCACACCTATCTAACTTAGCATTTTAAAATAAGCAAGCAATATGCACATATGAACACACATACATACATCAAACACTAATGAATTCTTAACAAGAAGGGCCATTGTGATGTTAAATAAAAAACATACTAAAATCATTTCATGTTTTGAAAAAATAAAAAAAATAAGTATAAATAAGATTATCAAAAAAATTAGTTCTCACAACAATTCCATATCGAGATTTAAATATTCCCTAATCATGTTTTCTTAGGACAATTATGTGCATAATGATCCATAACTCCATATTTAATTCAATCCCCCTAGATAGTGTCCCTTTTAGACTATGTTCATTAGACCTTACTTTGTTATAATTCCATATTTCTCATAGGTGGATATTATGTCTGAGCATAATGCATCTTACGGTATTACTTAAGGTAGTTTCTACTTATATTATTATAATGAGATTCACAAGATTGTCTAACTTTCCCATGCCCTTATTGGGGTGAAGAGGCTCATTTTTACAACATAGAATCTTGAGCCAATAATTTATCTATCACATTCATCACACATTACAAAATCTTAATAATTTGAGTTTGTATTTTAGTTAGATATATAATTCAAGGACCTTGGTGACACCTAGATGAAATGTTTTCCATTCCTTCTTGTGACATCTTGTATACACAAGTGAATTTTACCAAAGTTTTCAAGAAACATACATCACATTCAATTTACATAAATCATAATTTAACAAGAGTTATCAAGGTGATGAAATCATGAAAATCATCCCTAGAACTCCTAGAGTTTAATCCAAGCTCTGTTACCAAAGTGTCATGCCAATTTTTCCCCTTATAATACATGAACAACATAGAAATATATAAGGAACTACACCTAAAATCATAGATAAATATCAATATCCACTTAATAATGGAAAATATATCTAAAACTACCACTCAACTTATACAAACATGAGCCAATAATCTAGAATCTCATAGTCTTTGTTCATTCAAACCAGCACTCTAAAGTCCTTTCGCAACTCATGTTAATTGACAATAGTGTAAATGACATTGAGATGGATTTAAAATTTGACCTTGTCCACTGCTAACATAGTTGGGATCCATGTGGTTACTTTTACAAGTTCCTTGGACATGTCAAATTCCCTTTAGGATTTTAGGGCCACTTTTTCCACCTATAACTTCTTAGGATATTATGTGAAAAGATTAATGTAGTGTTAATTATATAATCATTTCACTAGCACTCTATAGCGATATAATAACTATATTGGGTATATAGAGTGGTATAAATTATTCCATGAAGAAACATTCTACTCATTTTTTGGCCTACAAGCTTCATTCCTAATATAGACACTTTCAAAATCATGGATTAATGGGATTATATCACATGGTGACATCCCACTCAATTTATTTCCCATAAGATTCATTCCTAATATAGACATCTCTAAGATGGTGGGTTACCAGGATGTTGTCAAATGGTAACATCCCATGAGCTTGATTACCTAAAGGTGTTTAAAATTACCTAGATTACTCTAGGATAGTAGGCCACTAATATTATTCCATGTGCAAGAATCTAATGAGACCATTTTACCAGAGACTTGGACATTATATGGTCCTCTTAGGGATCATGAGTCACCATAATGATGCCACATAGAAACATCCAACTATCCCACTAGCCTAACATTATCCATACCATAGACCCAACTGACATCACTCCTAGGTTATCAAAAGGATGACATGTGGTTTCCTCCAAACCACTCAAAAAAACATCATGAAATTAACTAAGGTAAAATAAAACAAAAGGCCAAAGCAATAATTCAGCTATCACAAAAAGGTTGAAAAATGTTTCAACTAAAACACTTATAAAGCAAGGCATTATGTAAGAAAATCTATTTAGTGAAATCAATGCATGGAAAAGATAAGTGTTTCAAAAGAAAACATATGAAATCTAATCATAAAGTAGCTATGCAAAATGTTTCACATGGTAAATTTCTCAAATGGATATGATAAATCTTTAAATAAGGGCCATAACCCATGGTGTAACCCTTTAGGATGCTAAACAAGAACATTTCATAGAATGTGAAAGCATTTGTATATTAGCCCCAGTGTATCAACCCCTCTAAACTTATGTGATTTTAGCTTCAAGATATATGGTTTACATATAATGTAGAGGCATTATGGTACTAACCCCAATGACTTAGTCCCTCTAAGCTTCCATGTTCCCAAACACTGCCACTTAGTAGTTTTATATAGCCCTAGGGATTTATATCCTTAGATTTATAGATAATCCCTAAGGCTACTAATAGGATGCCACTTATCATCATCTATCCAACTTATAATAAAAACCCAAAATTTGGACAAGGTAAAAGTTCAAAGAAACCCAAAACTAAATTTGTTAAGGAAAAACATCCAATTAGATGACAATGAAAAAGACCCTGACAAAAATCCATCAAGATCTTAGTAATAAGCTATTACATGATCTAAAGTAAATAATAAATATGGATTAATAATTAAAAATATATCAAGGTCAAATGTACATGCCTATGTTGTTTATTTCATGTCTAGAAAGAAGCCTAAGTTTGTATAGAGCAAAGAACATGATTCTAAACCAATAAACTCATTAGTTTAGTTGGTTTATGAAATGAATGCAAGGTGCATCTACTCAAGCCAACATTTATAAAGTAATGGCTCACTAAAATAAGTCATTATTTCTAGTCTTTATAATATTGTGCATGTCACAATGAATAAAAAAATCACTCCTATAATTAGGCTTTGAGATTGACTATAAATTACATTAAGGTGTAGGAGTTTAGAACCAATCTAACGTTTCATCTATATACAAGGTAGAATATATCTAATCTATAAATCAATCCTATCTTGAAGAATATAAATCAAACTTACACTTCTACTTATTGGTGCATTTAGATATTTAGGGCCATAATAAAAATAAATTTACTAGTCATAACAAGGGGTCCCTTACCATAATAATGTCATTAGAGAGTGTTCTAAATACTCTAATCAAGAAACACCATTAAATAACCCTATCTAGGTCCTATGTTCTATATTTCACAATGTAAATTCAAATTAAATTAAAATCTAACGTAGTACTCATGAAATCTTGTGGCACAAAATAAGAGTAATAAACATGAAAGTAAACATTCATTGAATAATTATAATTAAGTTATTTATAGATATAAACCTATTTAATGGAGAGAGAAATATATTTAAAATACATTACATATGCTACTTATATCTACTAAAATAGAGGAGTAAAGTTAGACATAACTACCTTGAAGATGAACCCATCGAGAGTCACTCTTTCCCTTGGCCAATGGTGCTTTACAAGAGGTTGTATATTTTTTAAGAAGGTAAGGATGGACAATGGACTATAGTCTATATAATGACCTCCTAATGATTCTCAATCTTTCACAAGACAAAGTTATTTTCTCCAAGTGTAAGCCCTAAGAAAATAACTCCTCAAGTACAATGGTGGAAGGGTAGATTGTAAAGAAGCACAAATGAATAATTAACTATCTATGTTTAATAAATGACAAAAATAATTTGTATATATAGATAAATCTAACCCTAAACCTTTATAAAATTTTATTTGGTAGTGTTGGTCCTATTCAACCCTATATTTTTAATTGATAAAAGAAAGTTAAGTCCCAGTTTGGGTTGGTTGAGGATAACTGAGACCCATAACATGATAATATTAGCTTGAGTACAAGGTTAAACTAGGCCAACATTATTTGATAAATGTCAAAAATGGGTTTATAGCTTAGGTAGGGGTTGATTAAGGTATTTAATTGCTTAGAGGAGTGTGTAAGGTAGGTGTCAAATATAAGGTAAGTGTATCAGATAAGTGTGTGTTTATTTCAAGTGGTGGTATATGGGAAAACAATCTTGTAAAGTACTAGGGGTCTTCCCCCCTTTCCTAGTACATCCTTTAAGGCATGAACTTAGAGAGATTGAGACTTGATGGGTTCCTACAAGATAAAAAACATCAATAATTGATAAATTTTGAAAATATTATGTGTATACATATGACCCACTCAAATGTCATCACATGTCACTCTGGTGTAACATGGGATGGTGCTTCAAAAAAAGAACATAGTAATGCACAATGCTAAAGCTTAATAAATTGTAGTATTTTAAAGCATAAAATAACTGAAAGTAAATGACAAACAAAATAACTAAAAATTAAATTAATGTTTGTGTACCTTAAATTAGCTTTATTTTTAGATGTTTATGTGTTGTGTTTCTAGTTTTTATCATGGAGGGTTCATATATTGCTTTAGACAAATCCAATTATACAATAATAAATATAAACTATGTAAGTGTGACATACTTAAAAATTTGGTAAGATAGGGTGATAAATGCAAAGTTATCACCAAATGACCAAGTCAAATTAGAGTAAATTGGGTAACCTAAAATCCAAGGATATTAAATTACTAAAAAAATCAAACAAGTATAGCTTAAGTAAGAAAGGTAAAAAAACTAAGTTATACTAAGGATACAAGTTAAAATGGGAATCAAACATCAATATGAAATTAGTAAAAATACTTAAACAAATATGGGTAGGAAATGGTAAAAAAATATTTATGAGTGGATAATAACAATCCTTACTCAATCATGAATGAAAAAAGGACATGAAAGGGAAAATAAAATTGGTGAGGGAGAACTAACAAGCCAACCTCACTCAACAATGGAAAAAGTACATGAAAGTAGAAATTGATGCAGCTGTCAAGAAAAATGAGATATGAAAAATATAGAAATGGATGTATTTGTCTAAAAAAAGGGAGTGATAAATAATTTTTTTCAAATAAACCATGGAAATTTTAGAAATGTAAAGCAATGGTATAAATAATAGAATTAGTTATCTCTCAAGCATACTATTTTTACTCTAAAGATAGAGAAAACTAAAACAAAGTAGTGATAGCATGTTTTAAGATGTGAAGAAGAAGGAATATATAAGTGAGGAAATATATTTGGAATCAAAGTTACCTATCAAGGGGGAAAATTAAATGGGTGGTGGGGAAGATGAAGGAAAAATATAGTTAGAAAAATATTTATCGAATTCAAGACACTTAGAATTAGGTTTGTTAGAACAAGAGAAATTTTGACATGAAGCACTATGAATAAATTTTCCTAACCACACAAATATTAGATCATAAAATGAAGTATGAATATATCCAATGAAGGATATATGCATGAAAATTAAAATGGACCTACCTTCCCACACCATGTTCCCTATTCCTAAGGACCCCTTACAAAGTCATCAGTGTACTGTAAATATTAGGTACTCACATGAAAAAGTAGGTATCATTAGATTTTATTTTGAATTTTCCTATTCCAATCTACTAGCCTACCACACCCAAGTGGACCTTGGATCTATCAGGAGGTCAAATGTGGAGTTTGAGTGTTAATTAGAGATGGGATATGTGTAATAAATCGTGTCTTTTGGTATGATTATGACTTTTGAATTTGTATGTTTCCCTTTTTTATCATTGCCTTTTATTTTAAATGATTTTTATTTTTAACTTGATATGGATTTTTCTATTCCTCCTATACATATTTTGAGAAGTAAACATGGGTGCTAAAAATGACTATAATGTGAGAATTTGGGACTTGGTTGCTAAGAAAGATAACTTAAATATCATCATGTCTAAGATTCTTATTAAGTAATGTGAAATAAAAGTGTTATCTTGACTTAGACCTCATTTTATTCAAAGTGGAAAGGAAAGGAAATCAAGAGGAATTAACTTGAAATAATTTGAATTACTTCATATCTCAAATGACTGTGACAAAATGAAAAGGGATAAAATGATAGGTACGTATGATTCCTTATCATAAGAATGTATGTAAGTGTATGAAAACATGCTGACATAGTTTGTTGTGCAAGTTTTATTTACAAAAATAATAAAATTCAAAGATGAGAATATGGGATCACAAACTTATAACCATTTCTTAACATTATAGAAAAGGAATAATTGGTTTGATAAGGTTGTTTTTAAATAAAATAGTAATTCTATGACAAGAGCCTAGTCCTATCCATGGTATTACACTACAAATCATAAAATAGAAACCCATGTCGGTGTAATAAAGGCAAAAATGGTCTTTATGAGGAGGGCTTGGTCTTGTCCATGGTCTTACACTACAACTCACAAAATGGAAACCCAAGAGGGTGAACAAAGTATGTGAAAAAAAAAATTGATATGAAAATTAATTAAATAAAAAGTAATTCATGAGTAAAATGGGGTCCTAACTATAATATTGTAAGGCAACTCATGAGAGAAAGAAACTGAAGGACCAATGGAAGGAACTAAGGTTTGCATAAAAAGATATTACTGTAGAAGGTGAGATCTATGTAAAAATACTATTAAAAGTGTTAGTAGTATAGCATACAAAAATAATATATAAAGGTAAATATCTAAGCAAAATATTTCTTAAATAGTTGCTTATTAGTGGGCTCTTTGAGAACATGCCCTTCATTAGTTTGGAGGTGATATGTGCTAGGACCAAGAAGAATATATTTCAATAAATAAGGGACATACCATTTTTGGCTATATTTACCTTATTTATCATGGGTATAGTATAATTTAAGGATTAGATCACCAATATTGAAAGTGCAAACTTTAACCCTTTTATTATGTTGCCTGGTAATAAAAGCCTTGTATTTGCAGTTATGTTGAAGAGTGGATAGACAATGTTCTCAAGAATATCAAGGGCACGAAGGTGAAAATTACATAGTTATTCATTAGGAATGATATAGTGAAGAGATATACTTAAGGAGGGAGACTCAACTTCTAATGATAGATACTCAAAACAATAGACTAACAAGAATGGTATTGCCCTAATGGTAGCACATATGCTTGTATGATAGACCCTAAAGTTCAGGATATAAATGAAGATTATAATCAATGTAGGTTTATCAAGTGGTATTTTTGTGGATTTTATTGAAATTTTTATTAGTGGCCTCAACTTGGCCATTGATATTTTAAATTTAGCACATAATTGCTTCACATCCTTATTCTTGAAATTGACACCATTATCAAAAATGATAATATGGGAAACACCAAAATAATAAATGATTTGGTTAAGAAAAAAATTATAAATAGTTGTTCCCATGGCATTGACAAGAGGTATGGCTTCTACCCATTTGGTAAAATATTTAGTAGTAGTGATGATACAAACATGACCATTAGTGAAATTAGTGGGTATGGATTCTTGATTACTAACCTCTAAATCATCAGTGAAACTATGGAAGTAATATTTAAGATAGATAGCCTGATTGAGACCTTGAATATATAAAATTTTATCATTAGGGATATTATATTGAAGATGATTTGTAGTGTGTATGGGTATTGCTACAAGTTGGTTAGCAATGACTTTCCATTTGATGAATTTTTGTGTTATGATGTAAAGGTAAAATTCCTTTAAGAGAACCATTCACTTTCCATTTCTATATCCAAGTAGAAATGATTTGAATAATAAGAGATGAAGTAGGTCAGAATGAATAATTACATAGGTTGTTTGATAGAGCATGTAGTGATAAATATTTTTAGATAGAAAATAAATAATGAGGCAACCATGTTCTACTTTAGTATAAGTTTTTTCATAATAAATGAGGCTTTGACTAATATATTAAATAGAATATTCTCTTTATATATAATATCATTGTGAAAGCATTGCCCCAACTTATATAGAAGTATAATAAGTGTACAAAATCAAAGGATGATCAGTAAAAGGTGGATAAAGAGTGGGTAGATGGAGAAAGTAATATTTCCTATAGTTAAATTCCTTTTGATAGGGATCAGTCAATTCTAGATCATTAACTTTCTTAAAAATGGAATTGATAGAGTATATATGATAAGCTATTTTTGGGATGAATTATGAGATTACCCCAAGCTTGCTGAGGTAAGTATGAATGTCTAGAATGGAATGAATAATTGGTATGTTGGCTATATCATTGATTTTAGTGGGATTGACATTAACATCATGAAGAGATACTAAGAACCCTAGTAGTTTATCAGATGTAATTCCAAGGACACACTTTTATGGGTTAGATTCTAACTTTAGACTTGATTAATTGATCAAAGATTATGGCTAGATCATAGAGATGAATTATGGGACTTTTTTATTTGTTAATGAGATCATCCACATAAGTTTCCATAATATTATTTACATTATCATTAAAACTATGGTTCATATCCTATTTATAGATATCTCCAAAATTATTAAGGTTAAAGGGAATTTTAACATATTAATAGGTGACCCATTTCATAATGAATGTTATCTTGTGTTGTTCTTTAGTGGTGATGTGAATTTGATTGTAGCCAAAAAAGCCATCCTTAAGTGATAGCATTTAAATCCAAAAGTGGAATCTAAAATGGCATATATTTAAGGTAATGGAAAATTATCTTTGGGATAAGTGAGGTTGATATTCCAAATGTCGATGCAAATTCAAAAAAACATGGTGACTTTTTTATGAATGAGGAAAATGTTTGACACCCATTGAAAATAATCCATAGGTTTAATAAAATTGGTATATAATAGTTTGATAATTTATTTATGGCACAAGGTGGAAACTTTGGGTGTAAATTTCAATTATTTTTATCCATAGGTTTAATAAAATTGGTATCTAATAGTTTGTTAATTTATTTATGGCATAGGGTGGAAATTTCAATTATTTTTGCTAAATGGGTTTAGCATCTGGGTATGTGACGATGTTATTCAAAATGATACTAGGGCCGATATGAGGCATATCCTCATATGACCAACCAAAAGTATCATGATATTTATCAAATAATAAACAAAATTTATCATGCTCGGTCGACATGATTTTTATAAAAATTATTATAGGTGGAGGACATGAAGGTGTGTCATATTATTTACTCATGGTTTCTTCAATACACATAACATTTACATCTTCAAAATTATATGGTGCATTGGGAACAAAAGAAACATGATTGGTTTTTGGATCAATGCTATAAATTAAGTTATTAAAATGAGGAGCCTTTCATTTGAAATTATAAAGTTTGTGATGGTGCCAAGGAAGTTAAGTTTCTTAGGCATAGAGAAAATCAATGATGGAATCATCAGTAGGTAACATAGGTAAATGTCCATAGTATTCTATAAATACTTTAATATCAATGATTTTATTAACATATAAATCATATTTAGAATGTATCTAGCTTACATTTCTAGCCTTGGCATCAAGGGTGATCTCGAGAGTGGGTAGAATTCTAGAGGAAGGTTGTTAGGGAAGGGATTTCGTAGAGTGACTGGTGTGATAGGAATTATAAAAGGTTTTAGAAGTGTTTAATTTGTGAGAGATAAGATTTATTCAAAAACCCAAGGAGTGTCAAGAAGTGGAGAATTGACTAGAGGAACATGACCTTCAAGTTATAACTTGATATCTATGGAAATATTATGAAAATATAAGTTAAAATAATGTATTTTAGCTAAGGTTTGTTGATAGTGTTGAACATCTAAGTCTCATGATTGAGATTTAACCATGATGTATTTATCATCATAGGTGGGAGGTAAAGTATATGCTTGTATCTCTAAAATAACATCAGAAGGTGATATACTTAGATCACTAAATTTAAAAGGTGACATGGTTAAAGGGTCTTGAAATAACTTGGCCATTCCATAATAACTATAATTGAAGTCATCTTATATATAATATGCTTCATGTGCATTACATGAAGGAGGGAAATAATTTATCTCATCAATGAGAGGGATGGTATGATCATGAGGAAACAAGGAAGGAGGGAACCACTCTA
Organism: Torreya grandis; assembly: GCA_037957365.1. Lineage (NCBI taxonomy): Eukaryota > Viridiplantae > Streptophyta > Pinopsida > Cupressales > Taxaceae > Torreya > Torreya grandis. The sequence goes on from JARHVA010006868.1 coordinate 48,515, forward strand.
AAATTTAAGGAGATAGCTTGGTATTATTACGTGTATTTTATAAATTGTTTGGATCATCATCGTTAGAATCAACAAGAGCGACCTATAAATCTGGATTCATATTAACAAATTTAAGTAAATTTACACTATTAATTCTTAGAATAGTTATAATTTAATACTGATATTTAGGGTTTGGAAGTTGAATACTCCATAAGTTAGGATCAGACTCATGTTTATAATGTTTTCCATTATGATTGTGTTTCTATCGCTAATTCACTTTTCAGATTATAAAGAGAGAAGAAACTAAAAGAATAATGGACAAGGCATGTGAAGTACCTGGATATAGACTGCGCACCGTAATCCAGACGTTTGTGAGCACCCCTCTTTGGCTGTGGAGGAATGACACCTGCAAGGAAAAAGAAACTTGGACAAGAAAATGTTAGATGGATAGGCGGTGGGTTGCCAAGCAAAAGCTTGTTCCCAGAAGTATGAGAACTTCCTTAAGGGAGGTCAACCCACTGATAACAGATAGATAAAAGACCAAGGAAATATAGAATGCCAGAATACAGAAGTGACAAAGAAATTAGAAAGGAAAGAAAAGACCAAATGGTTACCTGAAGGAGTTATTGGGCTGAAGACAGTCGCCGAGGTCAGAAATGTCACCGGCGTCGGTTATCTGATCTACCGGCATCGGCTATCCTACCGACGTCGGTTGGGGAAGTGACCGGCGTCGGTCGGGGTTGTGGCCTGTAGTCAGGTCTGGGTTGGTTTCTGGACTGTGGATGGGTCTGGTTTGTGAACGGGGTCGAGACAGAGTTCGGGGACAAATTTGGATGGACTGGGGAGTGGTCTAGTTCTGGTTGGATGCCTTGTGTAAGGTCTTTGTTGACAGGGGGATGAGGAAGTTGTCTGGGATTGGATTAAAAGAGGGACAGGGAAGGGGAAGATACACAGAGGACAGGACCTGAGAAGGCTTTGCAGCCTCTCAGGGGGAAGAACAGAGGGAGTAGAAAACAATAGATAGGATAGATAACTGAAAACTAAAGAAAAGAAATAAAATGAAACACCAGATTGTGCTTACCTTTGGCTTGCTGACTGAAGAACAGAGGAGCTATTGTTGTAGCCATGGAAGACTTGTCAAGAAGAAAATACCTGATCCAGAGCCTTTGCACCTGTTGCTGCTGTTGCACGAGGTCCAGATGGAGGAGAGACAAATGCCAAAATGCCAAGAGAATTCTATTTGCGAGCTCAAAGGTCCAGGGGCTGCAACGGATGCAGAAAGGGGTAATGAAGGCTGAAGACGCCGATAGTTTCACCGACGTCGGCCGAAGGGTCGCCGACGTTGGCGGTGGCAGAATGGGGACAGAGGCTAAAAATAGCCTCTGCCCATTCTTGCACGCCGCCGAGCGAGGGGTTATGGGAAGAACGGTCACGAGGATGCCTAAATTGGCGTGGGGGGAAGATAATGAAGAGATTTGGCCTAATAAATGCTAGGGGGAAGGTGGAGGGATTCAAGGGAGGATCCAAGGTGGCAAGGGTAGGGTGGAAAGGGGGCCACTTGATTAAAATATTTAGGTTATTTTAATCAAATGGAGGCCAAGGGTTAAGATAGGGGTTTGAGGTGGATAAGGGGGAGAACCAAGGTGCAGACACGTTTGCGGTGTCTACATTTGCCCCTTTTTGTCTTGTTGGTTGTTCTGGACGAACTGTAAGACAAAAATAGGGAGTGGTTGCCCCAGAGAAAGGATGAGGTGTTCCCCCCTTAAAGCGATAGTCGAGAGAAGGGAACCGAAGATCGAGTGTCGATTTGACAGAGAAAGGGATAAAAGAGAGTGAGTGAAAATGCTGCCATAGTCGTGCTTACGCGTAGTCCACTTCACGAGAGGGTCAGGTCAAATTGTCACATGTCGAGGGTCAAGGAGTGCCAAAATTGAAGTAACCGGGCCCCAGCATTTAGTCATCTACTGATCGGGTCACTCAATCTAAGCTGAAGCTCCAAATGGTCTTCGTGCTCTAGGTATCCAGGGCTCAGGAAGTACTCCCAGAAAACACGAAAAAGCCACAAGTAGTAGGGATCAACTGGCTTGCGATCCTATACTTGCGAAGGGTCAAAAATAGTCTGCGGACAATTTTGCTAACCAGCCGTGAGGTAGCACACACGCAAAAACAACCAAGGCAACATTGGTTTGGAAGTGGTCGAAGGTCAAAGGAGATACGCATGATCTCCAATGGTCATTGATCAAGAGGATGGATGGACGAAAGGATGCGGCTGAGCTAACCCCAGAAGACCCCATGTCAACTGAGTGTTGCCTACATAGCCCCTGTCGTAGGGGCCTCAGGCCGATGTAGTTCTCCCTAAAAGGGAGGAAGGGTCAGAGGGATTGATTGATCTTGGTCAAAGTCAATGATTGGTCTTGGTCAAAGTCGATGATTGGTCTTGGTCAAAGTTGACGGAGTTGGGCGTGATAAGAGTCAAAGAAGAGAAGGTTTGTCTATCATAGAGATGAACAAAAGGGGGTGGTCGAGCTAACCTCAGAAGATGTGGTATCTGAGTGCTGCCTACATAGCCCTGGTCATAGGGCCTCAGACCAATGTAGTTCGGATGAATTGAGAAGATTAGTCGATGATGAGTTTGGTCATGTGTTGAAATGACGAGGGTAAGATGAGGATAAAATGATGCTACAGATGGTGTATTCTGTAGAATTGGTCGAGAGTCTTTCATCCCTAGCAAGTTTCCATAGTCTCGATGGATGTATGCTAAAAATGAATGGAGGTCTATTTATGCTTCAGCAAGTATTGGTTTATGCTTAACATAAATTGGGTCTGGTCGGTAGTTTCCATGTGTATTGGTGTCCATAGAAACTATGTGAAATGGTCTAGGATGATGTCAGCTGAAAATGATGAAAATGGCTGGGTTTGAGATGAGTCGACAATTGATGTGGTTAAATGTGACCAAAGTGTAGAGAAAAGATGAAAGGCGAATCGCTCTTTCATTGACAAGGACCAGAAAGGAAGTATAGATAGGGGTTATTAGAACCAAAGCCCCGTTCATGCATTACGTCGTTGACCAGTGTTGAGTTAGAGCGGTAATCGAATCACTTTGACATTAAAGTGAGCTCGAAGTCCCCTGAGCAGGTGATAGGAGGAGGATAGGGTAACCCAGTTTAAGAGCAGGAATAACCGTGCCCCTTTTTATGGGAGACCCTGAGACAACTACAAGCCAAGTCCGTGACTCGTTTTTTTTTTTTTTTTTTTTGGTGCAGGCTGATCGATGCGGGAAGCCTTCATAGAGATGTATTTTGATGTAATGGTCAGTTTGTGAAGCTAATCAATGCGGGAAGCTTCTAAGAAAAGTTGCTATTTGTAGCAAGATTAGTCATAGCCATCCTTCGAGGGAGTGGTCTATATTTTTGCTTAATAAAAAGGTTTGAATAGCTATCCTTCGAGGGATCAGTCTATTAGCTACAGCAATGATAGTACAGCTGTCCTTCGAGGGATCAGTCTGTCTTTTTGATTTTGAGTTGATTTTGTGACCATGGATATGTTTTGACATCTTGATTTGTATTTTTTGATAGGAATTTGAGTCACGGACAAGACTGTAGAAGTTCAAGGACGCCCCTTTTATTAGGACAAAGCATCCATGCATCATAAAAGGGTTGTAGAGGACTTGTTAAAGGGGAATAGGGTTGAAAGGGATGAGGATTAAGAGGATGAGGATTGCTCAGGGGAAGAGCTCAAGTTATGTGTCAAGTAGACGAGTACTCGACTAACAGAAGAAATGGTCGAAGACGCAAGACATAAGAAGGGGTTTAAGGTCTAATAAGACCCTGGGCCATGCTTTTATGTTATGATAAGGTCCGAGTCAATTAGGAGCAAACTTGCCCCAATTTGGCTCTTTCCAGATTGGTCAGGTGTTGATTGATGGATGTGGAGTTGGTTGACATTGTCGTTGGTTGGTTGAAAAAGGTTGAATGTTTGGTCGAGCGGTCTGGTTGATTGATACTTGGTTGAAGTTTGGTTGAGACTGGTCAAATAATTGGTCGGGGGTTGGGTCGATGGACACTTGGTCGAGATGAGTGATTGATATGTGGTAGAGACTGGGTTGACGAGTTGGTTGAGGTTTGGATGAAGGATGAATTCCCCCAGCGGGTAGGGAGAAGGTTTGAAGGATTGGTTAAGGTCAGTTGAGGTTTAGTGGTCAGATGGATGGTATTAATGTCGAATAAGGGGGTCAAAGGTGGCAAAGGGACCACAGGCTAGCATGGAGATCCCGATTTAGGTGATGAGGTTGGAGAGGCATGAGTCGGGGTTGATGTTTTGTTGAAGAGGTGGTCAAGAGGATCCTTGGTGAGAAGGGAATCCTTTTTCTGGTGTTGATGAATGATAGCTTTGAGAGCACAACAACGCTCAGTGTCATGTCCTGGAATGTGATGATAGTGGCAGAATGTAGAGTTATCGAACCAAGATGGCCTTGATCTGAGAGTTGATGAGCGGAGCGGTGTTGAGGGTTTGTTGATGACGTGGTCGAGAAGAGAGGTGTCATTCTCCAAACATTGGTGAATGGTGACCTTGAGGGCATGACAATGCTCCGTGTCATGTCCAGGCATGCGATGATACGCACAAATGTGAGTGTCATCGAACCATGGTGGTTTTGGTCCGAGAGGGTGATATGAGCTAAGAGGCGGGAGGTCGAGGCGAGAGGACTGCAACAAGTGCCGTAAGAGCAAGGCATATGAACCTGCTAACGGGTCAGGATGTTTTATTGCAGTGAGGGTTGGTGACGTTGGTTTGGGAGGTGAAGGAGGCATAGGTCGAGGGTTTGGAGGAGATGTATGTCTGATGGGTTGAGAGAGTAATGGAGGCAAATTTCCTCTGTGAAGGATGGGAGTGGGAAGCACGCCTAGTAAAGTAGACAGATGTGGGCCCAAGATAGAGGGCAATGACGAAGGTGGGGGAGGAATCCTCCGATGTGGTCTAGTGGTCTTCGTTGGTTTGGGTTGAGGGCCACCGTTGTGCGAGGTGAGGTTAGATGTAAGTTTGGGTTTAGATGTGGACGGAGGTGCGCGAGATATAGCAATCTCAGGCAAAGGGCAGGAGGAAACCGTGACTGGGTGTTCCTTGGTTGAAATGGGTGGAGAGACTGGTTCTTCTCTTGGTGGAGAAGAAATAAGAGAGGGCAACTCCTCAAGTGGGCAGAGGGCATGGATGATCGTGCCTTCTACTTGTAGTTGAGGAGTAGGCAAGGTAGGGTCTTCGGATGGGGGTGGGCTTAATGGCGTTGGTGTGGTCAAGGCGTCTTCTAATGCAAGAGAGGTAGATGGAGGACTAGTAGGAGAAGAAGGTTCTTCATCCTTTAATGGAAGAGGTTGGTTAAGGACAAGAGGCAAGATAGTGCTAATCGTGTGAATGTCATGGTCTTGAGGGTCATTGGTCGAAGTCTGGACATTGTTTTGAGTAGGCGGATGGTTTGGAAAAGGGTGTTTGAAGATGTCGATATGTTGGTTAGGAGGGGCGTTCGGGTTATCTAAAATAAGATCCCCCTTGTCGATCATGTCTTGGACGATGTTTTTGAAGGTTCGGCAGTTGTCGATGTCATGGCCTTGGACGCGATGAAAGGGACAAAAGTTGGCCTCCCTATACCATGTAGGGATGGCTTTTGAAGGGTCAAATTGAGGTGGTCAGATTGGAGGGAGATTGAGGGCCCCCTGCTTGAGAAGTTTTTCCAAAATGGAAGCGTATGGTTCTCCAAGTGGAGTGTAAGAACGCTGAATGTACCGTTGTTGGAATTGTTTGGTGATGCTTGGAGATGTCGAAGGTTGAGAGTAATTAGTTGACGTCGATGATGGTGATCTAACGACCATAGTGTTGGCCACTCCTTTAGATTTAGAATTGGCAGAAGAAGAAGGTCTGGAAGAAGAATGGCCATTGGTAGATTTTGCATTGGTATTACGCAATTTGACCTTATCTTCTTCAAGGGCGCAGAGTTTGAGCTTTCGAGCCATGATGAAAGCTTCGTCAAAAGTGTGGAATGTCTGAATCCGCAAGGTAGAAGAGATGTGTCTGGCACATGCTCGAGAGAAGAGCTCGATGAGCTCGGGTTGAGGCAAAGAGAAGGAGAGCTGGTTGATCAGACCTCTCCAACGAGCGACAAAATCGACAATTGATTCATCGTCAAATTGCCTGATGGAGTAAAGGTCTGTGATTGAGACTTGTTTGGTGATGTTGATTGAGAAATGGTCAAGAAATAGTTGGGCGAGTTGGATGAATGAAAAGATAGAGTGTCTGGCAAGCGAACTATACCAGTCAAGGGCGGGGCCAGAAAGAGACATAGGGAACGTGCGTAAAAGTAACGCATCGTCATGGGCTATAAGATAACAGGCATGTCTAAATGCCCGTAGATGTTGCTGTGGGTCTTCCTTACTTTGAAAGCGAGAGAATTTAGGAAGCTCCCAATGGTTAGGGTATGGTCGAATGGGGATGGAAGGATGGATGGGCTCATTGCAAATTTGCTCATATGACAAAGTATTGCTTGAACCGGAAATGGAGGCTTCGAGACTAGACATTTTATCCATCAACATTTTGATAAGATCTGCTAACGGATTGGCGGGTTGAGCACCCCCTAAGTTGTAGGGCACTTGGAAGAGGCTAGAGGAGGCGTGCAACGTAGTCGGTTGTACAATGTACGGATGACTAGTCGCAGGGGCAGAAGTGGAGGCTAGAGGTGGTTGCGTTACGAAGGTCGAAGGCATAAGTTGACTGGGCACCGCCAAAGGTGGTTGAATGGCAGCACTGGTAGAAAGATAGGTTGGCACACCTACATTTGTGGGTGCAAGAGTATGAGGGGTCGAGACAATCAAGTTCTAATATGATGTAGAACTTGGTTGAATTGCAGGTGGTTGAGGGGGTAATGGAACCCCGATGAAGGTCGGTCTAAAAATAGACGGGGAGGCCAAACTTTGCGTATTGGCCATAGTTGGGTTAATAGTTGAGGCGAAAGGCTGAGTCAAAAAGGGTTGGGTGGCGAATGGTGTGGATGTCGTCGCCACGTCACCCGAAAAGTCTCGCGTTGGGTTTCTCGCAAGATAGTTTGGGAGGGCTGCGGTATTAAGGTCCAAGAATCTCTCAAAATCTTGGTCCCCTTCAGGGATGATGGGAATTTGAGTCGGGGTCAGGGTCGGGGTCGGTCCTGTAGGAGTTCTTTCAGTCTCTGAGTGGAACTCCATGATAGGACTTGGTTAGGGATGAGGTAGACGGAAGCAGTTGTTGGCTAAAGTGGTTAAGAAAAGAGTCCTGGTTCCAGAAACTGTGTTCTTACAGTCTCAGGAAACTAGAATGTGGTTTTTGACAGAGAATGGATAGGTTTTAGGCTGTTGGTTTTGAAGAAAAAGGATAGTGACAGAGACCGATGTCAGTTGAAAAATTGATGTCGGTAAGGAAGATAGCCGACGTCGGTTAGATAACCGATGCCGGTAAGACAGGAAAGCCGACGTCGGTGATAGAATCGATGCCGGTGACAGGGGAAAGCCGACGTCGGTGGCGGAACCGATGTCGGTGACTGTGTTTTCCAGAGAACCAAAAGGTTTGAAGATTCTTGGAAAAAACAATGAAGAAAGTGTCCTCACTCACTCAAACAAACAGATGAGAAGAGGAAAACAGAGAGAGACAGACAAGCCTAAGCGATAAATCCTAGGAATTAACCTTAGAAATTGTGGCTTATGCCTTAGATGAATGTTTGGGGGGATTGGCTGAAAAATGGGTCCTAGAAGAAGGCGGTCTAAAGATGGTTTTGGGTCTTGTTTTAGGTGCTCAAAGATCTGTGTTAGGGTCTGGTACGTGGCCTGGTGCTAAGGAGCAAGCTCCCCTCACTTCACGATTCCAGTGGTTAGCTGGTCTCGCTTAGCCAAGATATACCTCACCTAGAGTTTATCCTCTGCCAGAGAACGGAGTGGGCTTCCCCCTTGGCGATGAAATCCAAGTGGGGTCACCGGGACAGGTAAGGTATCCGCTGGGGGATGAAATCCCGGTCGGGCCTTGTCTCAAGTAAGTTTTATGTGTGTTTTAGTGCATGTGGTCTGGTAGTGTAACATCAAGTGTCTACGATTTATTCAATATGCGGATTTAAGTTACTAGATGTGGACTAATGCAAGCACAAGCAGAAATGAAAGTGCAATACGTTTTAATGCCCAAGTTGAAATGTGATGTTTGTTATGAAGACAAGTTTGAGAAAGGGTTGAGAGTATAATGTTTAGACTAGTCTAGAAATGCAAGGAAGAAATATTCGTTTTAGTCCTGCTTATAGTGTCATTGAGAAGAAAAGGAGGAGAAAAGGTAAGAACCTAATGCTCCTAAATGAATGAAGAAGAAAAGGAACCCAGGAGGAACCTAGGGTCCCACCGGGCGTGCCAGAGATGTTTCTATCGCTAATTCACTTTTCAGATTATAAAGAGAGAAGAAACTAAAAGAATAATGGACAAGGCATGTGAAGTACCTGGATATAGACTGCGCACCGTAATCCAAACGTTTGTGAGCACCCCTCTTTGGCTGTGGAGGAATGACACCTGCAAGGAAAAAGAAACTTGGACAAGAAAATGTTAGATGGATAGGCGGTGGGTTGCCAAGCAAAAGCTTGTTCCCAGAAGTATGAGAACTTCCTTAAGGGAGGTCAACCCACTAATAACAGACAGATAAAAGACCAAGGAAATACAGAATGCCAAAATACAGAAGTGACAAAGAAATTAGAAAGGAAAGAAAAGACCAAATGGTTACCTGAAGGAGTTGTTGGGCTGAAGACAGTCACCGAGGTCGGAAATGTCGCCGGCATCGGTTATCTGATCTGCCGGCGTCGGCTATCCTGCCGACGTCGGTTGGGGAAGTGACCGGCGTCAGTCGGGGTTGTGGCCTGTAGTCGGGTCTGGGTTGGTTTCTGGACTGTGGATGGGTCTGGTTTGTGAACGGGGTCGAGACAGAGTTCGGGGACAAATTTGGATGGACTGGGGAGTGGTCTAGTTCTGGTTGGATGCCTTGTGCAAGGTCTTTGTTGACAGGGGGATGAGGAAGTTGTCTGGGATTGGATTAAAAGAGGGATAGGGAAGGGGAAGATACACAGAGGATAGGACCTGAGAAGGCTTTGTAGCCTCTCAGGGGGAAAAATAGAGGGAGTAGAAAACAATAGATAGGATAGATAACTGAAAACTAAAGAAAAGAAATAAAATGAAACACCAGATTGTGCTTACCTTTGGCTTGCTGACTGAAGAATGGAGGAGCTGTTGTTGGAGCCACGGAAGACTTGTCAAGAAGAAAATACCTGATCCAGAGCCTTTGCACCTGTTGCTGCTATTGCACGAGGTCCAGACGGAGGAGAGACAAATGCCAAAATGCCAAGAGAATTCTGTTTGCGAGCTCAAAGGTCCAGGGGCTGCAACGGATGCAGAAAGGGGTAATGAAGGCTGCCGATGCCGGCAGTTTCGCCGACGTTGGCCGAAGGGTCACCGACGTTGGCGGTGGCAGAATGGGGACAGAGGCTAAAAATAGCATCTGCCCATTCTTGCACGCCGCCGGGCGAGGGGTTATGGGAAGAACAGTCACGAGGATGCCTAAATGGGCGTGGGGGGAAGATAATGAAGAGATTTGGCCTAATAAATGCTAGGGGGAAGGTGGAGGGATTCAAGGGAGGATCCAAGGTGGCAAGGGTAGGGTGGAAAGGGGGCCACTTGATTAAAATATTTAGGTTATTTTAATCAAATGGAGGCCAAGGGTTAGGATAGGGGTTTGAGGTGGACAAGGGGGAGAACCAAGGTGCAGACACGTTTGCGGTGTCTACAGATTGAACTTCATACATTAGATATCATAAGAGACAATAAACCTCATGTGATGTGTCCATGTGAGACCTAGGAATATATTATAGGATAATTGGAAGTTCAGAAGCATAATATTAGTACGTATAGTTTTGGGTCCAATCAAAAGAGGGAGACTAAAATAACCAAGTGTCTTTTGATTGGTCTTATTAGATCCATGACATGTTAGATAAGTTGAATTGAGATGATCTTTTTTATGCCCAAGTTATTGAATGATTTAAAGAGATATCACATTAATTCTCAACCCTTCATCTACTAATACTTTACGAATATGGGTAGTATTAATGTATAATTTAATAAAGAGAGGTGGGTCATCAATTTGAAAAATTATTTCATCATTTATCATGTCTTCTTTAAGGAACTCTATTTAAGGTTTCAAATAAGGACAAACAATTTTGATAGTATGAAGTTATATTGGTGAGGGCTCATGAGAATATTTTTCCACTTCTAAAGAAAATGGTTCTTCAATTTATTTTATTTGTTTCATTAGGAATTTATGATGATAGGGAGAAGTGTCAAATAACTCCATGAGAATAATTTTACAATGCATAGATTTAAGTTCCTCTTAAAATTCCAATCATTTTTTGAAGAGGAAGAACTAGCATGAGGCTTAGAGGGTAAAATATTTTTAGTAGGAAGAGTAGTTGTAGGTTCAGATTAAGGAAGTGTTTCCTCATTTTATTCTAAAGGTAGGTTAGTGGTTGTATTATCTTTGAGAAATTTATCTTCTATTGGTGGTTTCTTTGGTTTTGTGATGAGATATTTGTGGGTGGGTTTACATTGATAATTGACTTTAGTCACATTCATATATTTGGAATTGGTATAGTATTGATCATAGTTAACATCAATAAAAAAAATATCCATGGTTGGTTGTTGGGGTTGGATGTATATAATTTTTTTGGATTGATAGAAGAAGAAGATTTGAAATATTTTTTATTTTGAGAAGCATTAATATAATCATGATGATAGATTTTTATCATGGCATCACGATTGAATGAATATCCTATAATAAAATAAATGGAAATTTTTAATCCCATGACAGGTTTCATGGGAATGAACTATATCAACATGAAACAAAAAAAAGGTGTTAGGTTCATATCATATAGGGGGATTATTAACATACATGAATGGTTTATAAGGTGCTAAAATTTGTGTAATTTTTTGAATAGTTAGAAGCATATGGGAAAGTTTGGAATTTTCCATTTTGTCTGCTCTTAGTTTTGGTTGAGGAGGATTGCTAGTGATTGCATTGATTGAGTGTTTGAAATATACATTGATGGTTTTAGTTTTAGGTTAAAACTATTTAATTATAATTTTTTGTTGCTTATCATAATTGATAAAATTAATTAAAGTTTGGGAAGCAACAGTTCAAACCTTGTACTGGAGGGAATGCATGAAGGCAATGATGAAAAGTTTGAACAAATTGTCATCAGTCATGTTGTGATAAAATTTTTGAGACAAATAATTCATTTATTTGATAAAATCATGAGATAATTTGTTATGGGATTTATTAGCATTGATTAAATTACTATGAAAATTTTTAGGAACATCATTATGTTGAAATTCCTTAACTAGAGGATTGACTAAATCCTTAAGTTGCCATATAGAATATTGGGGAGTTAGTTATAACCTTATAATACATCACATATTAAGATTTTAACTAAAATTTTTGTAGTGGTAAATGTATTAGTTTAGATCCATTATTTATTAACATTACTAAAATGCTTTGCTAAAATATGTGGCCTTTTTAGTCCCATCATATTTTATAGTTGGAGATATATTACCAATATAAATAGATACAATCAAAGGAGCTAAAGGTTTGTTTTAAATGTGTTGAATCATATTTATATGAATAATAGGTAGGGAAATGATAGTTACCACAACATATTTAAGAGGTAGAGGAATGAATTTATGAATATTTTGGGAAAAAAGAATAGGAGGATGATTAGCCATGTTTATTAAATGATATTTTAGTTACATCATTTGAGTGGTATTATATGTTTACATGATGTTAATTTATTTCTCTATTTTCGAAATAATTTGAGTTATATTAATTTTTAGGTTGGTGTTGGGAGGAGGATTACTAGGATTGGTAGGAGGGAGATTCCTTTAATTGGTATTAGGGGAAGGATTTCTAGGTGGTGAATTGGTAGGAGGTAGGTTGTTAGTGTTGAGAAGGTTTACTATGGGTTATTTTTTAGGTTTATGTCAATTTACACCATAGTATAGTAATGTGAGTTAAAGTGAGAATTATTTTGAAAAGTATAGAATGGATCTAATACACCAATATCCCCTGTTGGAGTGATTTGGACCATGGTACATTCAAAATATGAGGGATGAGAAAAGGTGATCCAAGAGTGAATATCCTCTTGGGTAACAAAGGTAGGAATAAAATAACACCCCATATAGTGTATAAATAGATTCAAGTTGTCTAAAATCATTTTGATAGGGGATTTCATGATGCTTGAAGGTAGAATATTAAATTAGGAAGTAACGAAGAAAAATAGGCATAGAGTTACCCAAACATAGAATAGTATAGACCAAGAGGTACAAAGTTTAGAGGGTCAAAAAAATTGTGAGAAAAGGTTAACATAATAGGATTCAAAGAGATAAACTTTAATTATTCAATTTTGTTTTGTAAATGGTGAAACTAAGGTAGGCCATAAATATACATAATTGGATAAGTCAACTATGTACTATAGATGGAGAAACTAAATAGGATAAAAAGATAGACACTTGGATAGGGTGATTATGTAATACAAATGGAGAAAATGAATAGAATACAAAGATACTTAGTCAATGAATAGGGTGACTATGTACTAAAGGTAAGCAAGACTAATAATTTGTAAGAGACTATATTGACAAGGATGATTGTGTTTAAATTTTTTTTTTCAAAAAAATAACTAAGTAAATATAATTAAGAACAAAAGTAACTATATCAATGTGTTTGATCTAATTATAGCTAAAAACAAACACCTTATACTAACACTGGGTAGCACACATTTTGTAATATGAAATGCAATGATCAAAGAGTAAGCAATAAAACTTGAATGTAAATTCTAAGATAATTAGTCATTATTGAATTTTGTTAGGTTATAATTAATTTTTAAATTAATTCTATGGGGATTTGTTTGTAAGAAGGGAATAAAAATAAATATATGGATAGTTTCACATAGTTTTGGCCAAAAGGTATTTGTATTGGTGATGGTGCTAGCTTGGTATTGGGGCTTACCCCTCACTTAATAATCCCATAGCAATAAGGGTGTCAGGTGATTTTATAATATATAACATCAACCACATGTTTATACTTGGCCAAAAAAGCAATTCAACTTCCCCTTTGGTGATGAAATCCAAGTAGGTAGACCTTGGGAAGAAAATGTTTAATTCTTTTAGTGTTAAGTGATTTGGAAGTGTGTGTAAATGAGAAAAAATAGTGTGACTAAATTGATAAATTGAAAATCACCTAATTAGTCTATGTTTTTTACTCTAATCATGCAAGTAACTAAAATTGAAAGTGAATTAATTACTAGGAAAATAAGTTATTTTCTTTGAATTTGAAGTGTACAAAGTTAGTTTAGGTGAATATATGTTAAAAATATAAAATAGTGTTTTCAGGGTCACTATTATTGTATAGAAGTAAGATTTGAAAGAGTCAAACAAGTCAACTATGTCTTCTAGAGAGAAGACAAACTACAAAATTGTGTCAAGCTGATTAACCCAATTTACTATAGGATTTAAATTTTATATACTAAAAACTATGAAAAATAAGACTGTAAATGATAAACATAAATGATAGAGAAGGTAAGAATGAACCTTGGTAATTTTGAGGATATTTATTTTGTAAATTTTTTGATGTGTTAAGCAGATGCTGATTTTTATATTCTGTGAATAAAGTCTACTTGGTTGATGAAGTCCACAAAACCTATTTTTTAGGAAGAAAACTATGTTGAACTGATCAATCTAGTAACTTGTATTTCAAGAAGACCCACATAGATATAAAAAAATCAATTTGGAATGGTTATGTGTTAAACTTGTGCCCATAATGTTAGATTGTATCAACAGGTTTGATACAATACTCTAAAAATAAAAATATATGATATAATAATAAAATGAATGCAAGAAATAATACCTAAAAGGGTTATATTCTACATTGGGTTCACCAAAATGTAAACAAGGAAAAATGTAGTTGATCTACAAATCAATCCTAGCTCTAAGAATATAAATCGTACTTAGACTTTTGTTGGTTAGTAAATTTAGATAATTGGGGTCATGACCAAGATGGATCTACTAGACCTAACCAAGGGGTCCCTTACCACAATAATGTCACTAGAGAGAGTCTAAAATCCTATAATCAAGAAACACCATGCAATAACCCTACCTAGGTCTTATGTTTTCTATATTTCACAAATTAAATGTAAATTAAAGTAAAATATAACCTAGTTTTCACCAAATCTTGTGTCACAAAATGGGTGTAATAAACATAAAAATAAACATGCATAAAATAATTATAATTCATATATGTACAAATATAACCCTTATTCATGGAGAGAGAACTACATTCAAAATTCATTACTTATACTACTTCTATATGCTAAAATAGAGAAGTAAACTTAGAGATACATAGATTGAATAAGAACCCCTCAATACTCCTTCCCCTAGCCATTGTTCCTTCACAAGAGGTTGTTGTGTGTTATTAAATAAGCTAAGGATGGACAATGGACTATGTTCTAGAGAAGGACCTCCTAGTGAATCTCAAGCTTTCACAAGACAAAGTTCTTCTCTCTAAGTATAAAACATAAGCAAATAAATCCTCAAGTATAATGGTGGAAGATAAAATTATAAATAAATGCAAATAAGTAATTAGTTATCTCTATAATAAATGGAGAAAAAATGTGTATATATAATTGAATCTAAACCTCATCATTTTTGAAAGTTTAACCAATAGTGTCAACCCTATTTTACCATGTATCATCAATTGATAAAAGAAAACTAAGTCCTGGTCTAGGTTAACTAAGGAAAACCAATACCCATAACATGATAACATTAATTTGAGTATAAGGTCAACTTAAGATGGCATTGTTGGGTGAATGTCAAAAACATTTTTTGGCTTAGTTAGGGGCTGATTAAGGTGGTGAATTACTTTGAGTGTGTAATGGAGGTGTCAATCTGAGGGAAATGTATATAAGAAGTTTTCTTTGATTTCAAGTGGTGGTATAGGGGATAACAATATTTCAAATCACCAATCATTTGACACGCATTTCTTTGTTTACCATTTAAGACATGCACTCAAAGAGACTGAAATTCGATGGGTTCCTACAAGATAAAGAATTATTAATTAATAAAGTTTGAAAATGTTATGTGTATATAACATCCTTGCTCATATATTGAAAGGAGAACTAGGCTTTATAAAATTATTTCATATACTTAATTGATCTCATTGTTGGTAGGGTTTATCATAAACATCATGACTTGTCTACAAAATCATGAGGGGAAACTTAAAATAATCCTTTCTATCCATAATAATATCATAAAGATTCATGAACTATTTATATTTTTATTCTATGAATAATTCCTAGTTTAACAAGTGCATTATACTCATCCTTGCACAAGCCAAATTCAAGTAATAATACATATTTGATTTAAAAAGAAGAGACATGCATAAATAAGAAACTATTCTCAAAAGAGATCAAATAATATAACTCACTATATTTTTTTATAAAATCCATAAATCCTAAGTATTCTTCCTTTACATAATGAATCCTTCTCAAGGGTATGAATATAAATGGTCATAGCATGAAATCACTCATTTTATAAAACATTTCACTACAAGACAACCTAGTCTTTATTAATGACTAGTTTAATTCCATTAACTCCTCACAATATAATAAAAAGAGATGCTATAAAGGTCAACCAGATCTAGAGAAATTGAGAATAGGCCATACCGTGTACAGGTTTAGATAACTATATGCATATGATAATAACATAAGTTCTCTTTATTATTAAAGGCATAGGAAAAATACTTAATTGCCTTAATACTTAAATGTGTATTTCACATTGAATCATCTAAGCATGAGGTATTAAAATTATTTAAGAGACAATGCTAAAAAAAACCACATAATATTCAACTAAAGATATAATATATGTGTGTGTATATATATATATACACACACACACAAACATAGATATATACATACATACATACATACACACACACACACACACATATATATATATATGTATATGTATCTATATATATATATATGTATGTGTGTATATATATATGTATGTGTATATATATATATATGTACATATGTATATATATGTGTATATATATATGTATATGTATATATATATATATATATATATATTTATCTATATGTATATATATACATATATATATGCATATATACACACACACACACATATATATATATAAATATATATATATATATATATATATATAAATATATATATATATATATATATAAATATATATATATATATATATATATATATATAAATATATATATATATATATAAATATATATATATATATATATAAATATATATATATGTATATATATATATATATATACATACATACATACATATACACACACACACACACACACACACACACACACACACACACACACACACACACACACACACACACACACACACACACACACACACACACACACACACACACACACACACACACACACACACAGAGAGAGATGTTAAGGTCATTAACTTGGCCAAACTCAGTCATGAATATACAAGCCTCTACAAGGAATCCATCCCAAGGAGGTTTATTAATCTGATATAACAAGCAAACTATAAAATAGTTCTTTGTTGTAATAACCAAAACATCAACCAATACACTTTATAATAATATTACCCCAAACTCAGACCAAAATCAATCATTAATACATAAATACAATAAGTTTAGCTGAGAATAAATAATCCTTAGCTTATAGCTAGTTGTATAAGGCAACAAAATATGAGTAAAATATACTTTATGATGAGCTCCTCTCTGTTCTCAGTGTAAATTTGACCCAAAAAAGGTTGGATCACTTCAAAAAAATTTACCATCATCAAGAGAATACTATAGGAACCCCTGATCAAGACTCCAAGCTCTATGCATGTTCATATCATGGTGCAAGGTAAGTAAAGGAAAAAATTAGTCAAGATGTCTTGGGGTCAAAGAGATATCTAATCACATGGTGAAAATCTAAGCATCTCTTAGTCAAGTGGTTACCAACCTTATATTTATATTTAGTAAGAATAAAACACAAAAGATAAAACATAAGGATCATAAGGATAAAACGCATCAAGTATACAAACACTAAGATATAGTCTATAAGAAGTGATGAAAGGACTTAAGAAAACTACCATCATGTCTAACATGAGAAACATACCCATTCCTCCATCATGAATAATGTGAACTTTAAATGTATGATAAGAATTCTTAATGCCCAAAATTTCACCTAAATAAAACCCATAAAAACACTGTTAATTTGTTTCTTCTTTTGTGCAACACTAACTCTGCCTGAGTAAACACTCTAACTATTTATGAAACCACACACAAACATGCCTTTACTAAAAATGTCTTATGTAATCAAATAAAAAATAAAAGTCAACCTTAAAATTATACAAGCACACTGAAGGTATGTTATATGAAATATATAAGTTGACCAATAATTTTAGAAAACAAAAAACAATAAGGTGTTCGATAAGCTATATGCAAATATGTTGGGAACTACACTAAAATTTATGTACAATAATTCAATAAAATTTGAGACTAAAGGCATTTCAAGTGTATCTTGGACTAATAATACTAAATAGAATATCATCCCAAACATTATGGATTGTGATCCATTAATGGTTTGTTAACACCTTATTTTTACCACTACAACTATCAGTGTGTTATGGTTGTGTAAGAAACCATGATCCTAATTATCCAGACCTTAAATAAAATCAAAACAATACCCATAAGTACATTAATTATGTTTAAACATTAGTGTCTAATTAGAATCACCCATCCATGGTTCATCTAAACTTGACTAGTTAGCCTCACAATCAAGTTACAACTTTGTTAAATAACCTATCAAATGATAATGTATAAAATACCTCCATGAATTTAAAATAATTTTTGATAGTTATTATTTTTTATATTTAATAAAATATACTAATAAGAACCTAAAACAATAATTTATAACAATTTAAAAAATAAAATAAAAAACACACCATTCCAAACGAGTTTCAAAGCAAGAAATTATTTTGCTAAGTAATTTACTAAATAAATTGGGTTTAAAATTGATTCATTAAAACAAGTATACACATCCAAAATTTACATATTAAAGTTTTTATTATTAATTTAAAATTAAAAATAACCATTACCATCCACCAATTTTAATTAAGAAGACTTATATCTATTTTTGGTAACTCAAATTTAAAATGGCTTTGCATGCTAGAATAGAAAACCAAGTGCAAAAAATTACCAAAAGCCTCCATAAATAGATCCTCCAAAAATCAACAAAATGAGGTATGAAAATAATGTTTTTATATCTAATTATAATGATATAGTTATAAATCCTTAAATTTATATTTTCATAAAATGTTGTTTTCTTCTATTAATATGAGTCTATTTCTAGAGTGACTTTGTAGATTAAAAATCAAACAACAAATTTTTTTTGAGTAAATTCAATTTAGATAAGCATTATTAAAAATAGTAAATGATAATTTTTCAGTTATTTAAATTTAACTATGTTAAGTTAAATATAAGAGGAAACACTATCAACCCCCATATCTGAGATACTATCACTCTAGATTCTTTTGACAAGGTGTTTTTGAAGGGGTCGTGAAAGCTAAAATAAATTAGAAAGAGATTAATTTCAACACTCACCCCTAGAAATGGTTCCACTTAATAACTATGGATGAGTTATATTTATACAAGTCATTTAATCAAATTCTATTAGGATAGAGGTAACGGTTCCAAGCTTATTTTATGTGAGTCGACTAGTACAATTATTTTTCTAAAACAAATTCTGACTAACTTTAGCCAATTTTCAATTTAATAAGCTTGATCTAATTGTTAAGTTTATAGTAATGATAAATTCATTACAACATTTAGTGCTTAATTTAATT
>JARHVA010006868.1:72500-95000 GCA_037957365.1 Torreya grandis
TTGAAAACATCACATTAATTAAACTATATGACTATAAAAAGTCACCCAATGGTACAAGGAATCAATAAAAATCAACAGCTCCTAGAGGTGAGAGATCAAAAATATCTCGACTACTTCCCTAATGTAGAAAAACACCACATCATCCTCCATATACCTCCCAAAAGAGCAACATGATTATCTCCTAGAGGTAATAACATAAGAATTGACTACCTCCTAGAGGTAGGAGAAACAAAAAAAATATTAATCCTCCCTATGAATCCTAATAAAAATTGTTGATGTAACTATATAAAAATAGATAAAGTGTGAACCTCATGCCTAGAATCCAGTGCCAAAAATACCCTAGAAAATCTGCCAACTATCTCAAAGTCTTTGAATCAGTTGGTATATAATTCTCTTATCAAATAATATGTAATTTTTGAATTTATCACTTGTCTCAAATACCTTATTATAAATATACTATGTTCAGACCTCGTTGTCATGTTCTAATGTAAATCAATAATATGTTTTGATAACTCTCATGTAATATTGTTAATGGAAAGATCTCAATATTTTCACTATTATAATTGGTTCATAAGGATATAACATTATTCAAACTCAAGTATAATGTATAATGTAGAGTAATAATATATATTATAAAAATTATACTCACACTTAAAAACCATTAGTCCATTCTAAAATGAACACCCAAGTGAGTTATAGTCGCAACACAAATGGTCATCTCAAAATAAAACTAATTAGCTTACTAATTCTCTCATAGGTAGGAATGCACATTCATTCTTCCTAATGAAGAGGGGGACATAAAATAAATATATAAATATAATGTATACACATAATATTTTACAACTTTTATCACTTATTAATTCTCTTTATCTTATAGGAACCCATCAAGTCTCAATCTAAGTGCATGCCTTAAGGGGTGCACTAGGAAAGGGGTGGGTAGACAATTGGTGCTTCCTATGATTTTTATCCATTTTTTCACTTGTTATCTACACACTTATCTCATGAAAACCATATTCCTTATATTTTTATTCTATGTCGTTTACTCCTTAGTCATCTCCTACCTTTTATCCCCTTTTTGCTAACCTAAACCCTCTTGTGACTATTTACAATACTAGGTCGACTAGGTTGACCCTATACTATTATGGGTAAAATTCATATATGATCTAGGTCATCTCTTGGTTGACCTAAACCATGACCTAATGAATTTTTATCCATAGCAGTACTAGGTCGATTAGATTCACCCTATCAGCTAAATTTTTTGAAAGGGATTAGGGTTAAATCTACCTATATATACAAGATCATTTCACCGTTATTTAGATAAGAGAAGAAGTAAGGGATAGTGTGCATCTAGTTATCCACCATTATACTTGAGGAGAAAGATTAGGGTTTTATAATATCTTTGGAGATATAGATCTTGTCTTGTGGAGAAGTCTTTTGGATGTATTGATAGGTTGTGTAGCCTAAAACTGATTTATCCTTGTCATCCTTACATACCAAAACAACCTCTTGAAAATCACCTTGGCCAAGGGAGAGATTGAGGATTAGAGGGTTTTTATTCAAAGGTAAGTATTCCTAACTTTGTTTCTCTTTTGTAAGAGTAGATAGATATGCATTTGTACTTATCTTCCATGCACTAGGATTCCATATAGATTAGCATGAGTATATGTCTCTTATGCATGTTTAATTTTGTTTTTTATTACCCCCACTTTGTGTCAAAATCTTTTGTGAGCACTAGATTAGACTTTAATTTAATTATTATTAGTTTAGAGAATATGAAAACATAAGACTTAGTTAGGGTTATTGCTTGATTGTGCTTGATTGGAGACTTTTGAACCCTCCCTAAAATTATTTATTATGGTAAGATATCCCCTAATTGGGTCTAGTAGATCCCCATATTAGTCATGTTATGATTATCTAATGTATCCCTAGTTAAAATTATAAGTATGATCTATCTTCTCTGATTTAAGATTTATTTATAGACATGATGTATTTCTAATTGCGTACAGTCTACTAAACTTGACTTGAATCTAACCCTTATAGGTTTTCTTTCATGTTTTTTATTATTTTATAATTTTATTTATTATTATTTTTATTTTTGATATAGGTCAACAATGTCAGTATAGTTTCTAACATTTGTGCATAGGTTTAACACATAATCACATAAAAATAACTCTATTCTATTTGTGTAGGTCTTCATTAGATATATGTTATTGGGTCGGATAGGTTGACATAGTACATGTTTTTACTTCTAGATAGGCTACTAGGTTGACCCTATCAATATAGTACACTTCTAGACATCCAAAATACATAGTAGGTAGACACTACTGGTATAGTATTCTTCAGATATTTGAGCAAATATAGAGTTGTAGAACTAGGTTAACCTAGTTGACAGTTGGCAAAATTTATAATTAAAAATTAAGGCATTTAAACGTCAATCATCTTCCAACCCACCAAGGTTCTTCTATTTCTTTTTCATTTCTATTATTCCTTATAATTCTATTTTTCATAGTTTATAGTCTTTAAAACTTCCCCTATACATAAAACTAGGTCAACCCTATCAACCTAATTCAATATTTTATCTTCTGCCTATAAGACTAGGTCAACACTATCAACATAATTCTTAACAAAACCCTTGATTTAGTAGTATAGTAATAATACTATCAACTCTGTACTATAATATTTGCATATAATCTCATTTACACTGACACTATACTATGTTTCAAAGTTGGAATTAACATCTATATATTAGTAATTACTTCACACTTTCACTTTAAGTTGCTTTCATGATTATAATAGATCACATAGTCTAATTATGTGGTTTTTCAATATACAATTTAGTTTCACTATTTTTCTCTTTATTTCACACACTACCTAATCACATAATCTTAAAACACATTTAAATAATTGTCTACCTAATGCTTTCCTATTTGGATTTCATCACCTAGGGGGAAGTCAACTTGGTTTTATGGCTAGGTATTAACATGTGGTTAATGGTATATATTGTCAAATCACCCAAAAACCATATCATTATGGTGTGTGATATGAGGGTGTAGGCTCCAATTCCAAGCTAGTATCATTACCAACATAGATCCCTTTTGGCCTAAACATCCTAAAACCATCCATAAATTGATTTCTAGTTCCCTATTTATAGAAAATTTACTATCACACTTAAAATCATATTATAATAATCTAACAACATTCAGGATGACCACATAGCATTTACTTTCTAGGTTGAATAATTTCTCTTTACTCAATTGTATGTTTTACTATAAAAACTTACATTGGTTAGTATTGGTGTGAGGTTTTATGCTATGTGCCTCAATTGGATCATCCTCATTAATCTAATTGAGTATGTGTTTCCTTCCCTTTCATTCTTTCAAAAGTACTTAGAATTTTTTTCTTTTTTTAGTATTATATCATTCTATTAGACACAGTCTCTTACAAAATATTTGTGTCCCCTACCTATAGTATGTATTTGATCATATCAAAATAGTATTCTTTTATACCTCTTAGGATATAGTGCTAAGTCAACCCTATCTACTCTGTATCCTTATCTGCCCTTTCTCTATCTCATGTTATTGTATTAGGTCAACCTTGGTGACCCTATATCCTCATTTTCATAGGTTTTAGACCGTACTTTCAGTATTAGGTCAACTCAATTAACTATGTACTCTTATCTACCTCTTTGTATTTATTTACTTTTGCATCACATTTGCCTTATCTAGTCTTTCTCCTTCATCATGAACATTATGTTTGAATATAAAACTAAGTTTAATTCAATGGATATGATTAGTCTTACCAACCCTCATAGGTTCTTCCATTAGTAGCTTGTGGTTACTATTCTCAATGAGAGTAATGTTCACATAGCCACTTACACAATCAACTATGGGACCCATCTTCATTCCTCTTCACTTTGTAATCCTCTATTCTCACTTGAAGGTCAAATTGAATTAGGTGTATACCCCTAAAATTCTCTTCTTTATCTTTTAATTTCCTCAACATCAAGGAAAGTATCCATATACCATTTACCATCTGATGATTAGTGGTCAAACTAAAGATCCTCATTCTCTTTCTCCCACATTCTCACATGGATTTGGGGAAACTAGCTTCTTTTATTCTCATATTTTTCCCTCTATTTTGACCCCTTTTTCATTTAATGACTTCTTCTTTTGACTTCATCTACCTCCATGCCTAGTATCTCTACTAACATGGCATGTTATACATCTTTTGGACCTTTTTCAAGACCCACTCTCCTTAATTATTACACTAGTGCATCATTTGATACACATGGTAACCATGACTCTAATGCTACTTCTTATCATACCTTTACAAGTCAATATTTTTCCACAAAAGTAAATTTTTCCCCTAGTGCCTCACATTCTAACATCTATTCTCAAGCTCTTGCTAACACCCATAGTGTTACTTAAGACATTACTTCTAATTTAAATGCTTCAAATCATGCCAATAATGCAACTCAAACCCACCAAATCCTATTACAAAATATTAATCAAATAAATTATTTTCAAGCTAATAATGCAAATTAAATGATGAAAATGCAAACCCACCTTATCGATCATCAAACCCAACCTCAATAGATGCCATGGGATATCCATAATCAAAATGTTCTCCCACCTCCTATTCATAATTCCCCTAGTAATCTCATCCCTCAACCTCCTCTTGTCAATAAGACAATCAATCATCTTCAAAATGATCCTCTTATATCTCAAATTTCTAATATTGATATAGGAGGTATCACCCCTACCATTTCTTAAAATGGGTCAACTGATCCTACTCTTCATCTAAAAACATTTATAAATATATATAAAGATTAGGTCAAATTAAATACCCTTACCTCTACTAAGATATTATCCAAAACCCTTATGGTTATGCTTTAAATTTGTATAATTAACTTAAAACTCATTGTATTGCTAGTTTTGAATATTTAGTAAATGCTCTAGTTCAAGAGTTCCAAACTAGTGATCTTCCTGAGAATACCTTGGCCCATTTTATCAATTATAAGAAACTTGAAACTAAAACTACAGAAGATTTTATTAAAATGTGAAAGACATTATCCAAAAAATGTGAACATAACATGGTCGATGTAACCTTTTCCATCTCTTTACCAATTCTCTTTT
The DNA here is from genome assembly GCA_037957365.1 of Torreya grandis. Classification (NCBI taxonomy): domain Eukaryota; kingdom Viridiplantae; phylum Streptophyta; class Pinopsida; order Cupressales; family Taxaceae; genus Torreya; species Torreya grandis. The sequence continues at coordinate 77,636 of JARHVA010006868.1, forward strand.
TCCCAAGTTATCATATTGGGTCCTGACTCTTTCTCCACGTAATTTGAAGGAGGCTATTAACCAAGTTAAACATAAAAATTTCCTTAAGCATAAATTTGAACCATCCCAACCTTCTACAGGTACTTGTATATTACTCAAGAATAAGAATCATCATGCTACCAATTATGGTGTCAAAGACTCGTATGATACCATTCACACTATTCAAGTTATTGTTCCTAACCAATCTTCAAAAGAAGATCCTTCTTCCACACAATTCACCAATCCTCATTTATCTTCATCTAATAAAATCAATGTTCAAAAACCTTTATCCTCAGTAAAATTAATAAAAAATCTAGCTAGGCCTCTCCATGAGAACTTGATCCCACTCATCCTATGAAATCTTGGTATGATCCAAATAAATTTTGTTGGTTTCATGCTAGTTGGGGTCATTCTCATGAGACATGTAGGTAGATTCATAATTTGGCAATGTATTTTATTCTTGGTCCCAATTTTAACCATGATTATATCATTATTAAACATTAAAAATCCTATGACATTTCTTTCAAATCTCATGAAACATATACTAAATCTCAAGCTTTGAATAAAACTAATACTCATTTGGCCATCTGTAAAGATGCCCTTCCAAATCATCAAGATAACCAAGATAATACTACCTCTTATACCAATAATGTATAAAGTATTATTGACCCACATCTGTAAGAGAATGTGGTTAATATGAATAATATGCAAAGGGTGTTTTCTTTCATTGACACTCAACCCATCTACACACCTCCATTGTCTCACACATTTCATGTTATCCAAAATTCTTCTCAAAATCACTTAAATTATTTAGGGAAAGATGGACTTATAATTTTTTATGAACCAATTCTAACACTTACCTTGGATAATACTTCCCATACTATTTCTACCATCCCTCCATCTTATTTAACTAACACCAATGATGCTTAAGATTCTATCAATACTTCTTCTATAAATTATGAAAACCAACCTGCATCAACCACTTCATCTTCTCAATATAATATACACAATTATCCTCTCACTAAACCTTCTACCTCTTATCAACATAAATTCCATTGTACTTTAGCTCCTCCTTCTGAGGATGTCTTTCAACACTATACACTTCTTTCTAACAATATTATTATGGGTTATGATGAGTGGGATGATATCATGGAACTCACTAATCTCCCATCCCAAATCCCATTTCTTTATTTTCTAAGGATCTCTCCACATCATCATAATTTTCTTATTTAACTTTTGTTCAAAATGAACATCCCTCATCCTCCCCTAGTAGGACATGAAGCAACCTTATATGGATCTGAAGATATCATCATGAAATAATGTGAAGAGATGTCTATACATGTTGATGAAATAATAGACACTTCTCTTTCCCTAAAATTCCCCATTGCTTCCATGATCCATGATGAGATTATACTTCATGTAAATGATCCTTATCTATTCATTAGTGTCCAAAATAGTGGTATCTAAATAAAGTGTCCCTTGGTTGATGAGGGTTTTGGTACTTGTGTTCTCTATTTTATATCAAAACCCTTGGATATTTTGAATGAAATATCAAATCCAAATGCAGCACATGTAAGGCTATGGTCAAAATAAAATGCTTCCTTTATGTTGTGTGTGGCTCTCCATTACCATCCCACCTATAACTAGTTATGTGAAGGTGATGATTTTTAACTTTCTTCTATTTTAAAACTTTCTTCTTTGTAGGCCATGGACTCACCATATGAGAGCAATTGCTTTTTTTTCTTGTCATTGAATTAAATTCTATCATAATATATCCATTTATAGGATTTAGGGTGACATCAATCCTTAGAATTTCAACTAGTTCTAAGAAAGTGGTGTATTAAAGATTCCTACCCTTGGACCCTTTCCAAGTGTTCCATTTTATGAGTCTCAGTGATTCAACTTTATTGTCAATTCCACTCAAGGTTACAATGGTCATCCCAAACTCATTGGGAATATTCCCCCTAACCTATTATATTTTGATGATGATGAGATTGATGACATAGATCTCAAGATTAAAACTTTTAATCTCTCACCTTATCTCATCTCTCAACTTCCTACTTCTTTACAACCTCTTTCTCATCAACCACCTTGTGATGACATCCCCATTATCTTAACTAAGACTTAGCATTTCATTCATCATACTTCATTGGATGATAATGTCATCCCTACCTCATCCTTTATCTTTATACACCTTATTACGATGATGGTTATACCTTAGATGATCTATTATTAAGAGGTCTTGTTTATGCCCATGATGTTAAGATTATCCATTATCATTCCTCTTTGAATTAGTCTTTTAATATATCTTCCCATGTTACATCATATATCATTCCTAATTTTACCATTTTTACTCTTTATCATCAGGTAGAGATGGTGTAGACACTATTATTTTTTTAATAAACTCATAGGAGTATGATTATAGATCATGTTATGATTGAGTCCCATCACTTTTCTAAGTACCATGACCCCTATATCTTTATTATTCCTTAGATGCATGAAACTCTCTTTCAACATTTTGTAAACCCCACCCCTCCCTCATTAGAGCCTAATTCAGATCATGTTCCTACACCCACATTAGCTAAGTCTATTCCTACTTTCATTCCTATCATTCCTACTAATGATCCTTGACCTATCTCTCCACCAGTACCACCTTATCTCGGTGATGGTTTGCTTCATTTACTATAGTTGGATCCTTTGCCCACCAACTGGGTTAGTTAACCTTACCAAGCTCCTTTCACTTTTGTTACACCTCCTCTTATGATTACACCTATTAATACTACTCATAGAAATATCTATTGCTTCCATGTCATAGATAACCATTCATCCATGCATTATTGAAAGTTACACCAATATATTTATACTTTTCATCCTACTACCCCTCAATCCTTAGACAAAGCTATACCTCCCCTAAATGTACTACCTAAATATATTTCTATGTATGAAGAGGTATATTTCTTATGACACCAATATGGCACCCATCATACCAGTCATTATTACATCCTTTAACATCATCTTAAAGATCATATTTTAACCATTCCTATACCTTATACCATTCCCCCCACATGTCATTCACAAAAGAAGGCTCCCTCATCTTCCCCCATGGTTCCACCTCCTATGGTTTCATCTCCTCTTGTGGTCCCTTCTTCAGCTCCTATTTCTTCAACCATGGATCCCTCACTCATAGACCTTCCCTCACCTATGGATCCTTCTCTGCTTATGAGTCCATCACCCATGGCTCCTTCACCACTGGTGATCCATTCATCTCCAATAAAAACCACTCCCATGGATTCATCTGAGCATCCCTTTCTTGATAGCCCTCCTTAGCATGATCCATCAAGTATTCCTACCTTTTCTATTTAAGATATCAGATGTGAAGTATTTTCTTAGTTTTTGTTGAAGATAGATGAAACATTAGTTATAGTTCACATTAAATTTAATAGAGACTTATCAGATGTTCTAGATAATATGTGTGCATAAATATATAAATATCTGTAAACACATGTATGGTGTTCTTAAATTTTTATTTTTGATTATATGTGTGCTCTATATTTATGTTGATCTATTTGTTATATCATTTGACATTGTGTCAAATTATTATTTATCTTACATGGTGACTTTGATTTTACACTTTATATTGATTATAATGTCATCTATGTTTGATTATGGATTTATTATTTATCATTTCCTTCTCTTTATTCTTGATTTTATTTCTTAATACTCCCTTGTTCTCTTTTCATGACTATTTGTTAACTTATCTCTACAAACACAAATAATTATTATTATGAGTTGGTTATGTAAACCTTGATCCCTTTACTCATTCCTTCTATACCATGTGATTAGTTATAAAATTACTCATATAATTATAATTTAATAGTACTATTCCACTTTTTATCTCCTTTTTTCCCCTTTTTCCCTTTTCAAAAACTAAGCATATGCATGGTTGAGACTCGAGATAGCATGCTAGTTCATAGATAAACTTAAGTTTCCTAGTCAGTCTTGTCTTATATTCATTTAGCCAAAACCTTAAGATAATTTATGTGTATCACTCTATATCTCATGAATTTTCATTCAAATTCCATATGGAGGAGGAATCTTAAAATTCATTAAAATATTCAAAACCAAATCATTTAACAACAAGCAATGATCTAAAAGGCAACATTAAAAAATCTCAAAATTTAAATCAAAATAAAAGACATGATTCAAAGCACATATTTTTCTTATAATCAAAGATAAAATTCCATAGTTGGCTTCATGATATAGTCAAGGTCCATTGGGTGTGGTAGGCCAGTACATTAGAAAAAGAGAAAAAAAAATGTTAGTGCTACCTACTTTCTCACACAAGTACTCAATCTTCAAAGTAGACTGATGGTTATGTAAGGGGTCCTAAGGAATGGGGAACACATAATGGGAAGATAAGTCAATTTTATTTTTATTTTAACAATCTGCCTTCATGATTTTATCTTAGTAGAACACTTATTTACCTACATAGCTTTGTGTCTATAATGAAGAGGTTTCCTTTATACATTAAAGGTCACTAGTACTTAGTATTTTCTCATGTCCTTAGTATGCCTCATGCCTCCTAAATTATTATCATAATATGCCTAATTTATGCTTGATACATTCCCTTTTTCACTCCCTATAATAATAATATTTCCCATTGATAAATATTATTTTGTTCACTAATCACTCCCCTAGGGATTCTATTTGTGAGTTACACTGTAAGACCATGGATAGGACTTGACCTTACTTATATATTACCAAAATTTCACACTCCTCTTTATAAAATCACTTTTTAACATATTTTTACATTAATTCCACCTCATTGGTAATCTCTTTGTGAGTTTTAGTGTAATACCATTGATAGGACCTAGTCTTCCTCACAAAATTTTCAAATAGTCCAAGTCACAAAAAAAATTACATGTGTCAAAAATGAGATAAGATTTGATTATTTATGAATTTAAACATCATTTCCATGATTATAATATTGATTTAGTATGTTTTATACTTACTTAGTTACTCTTTCACTATTATCTTCTTATTTTCTGATTACATGTAAGAATCCAGCCATTTCTTGAATTTTTCATACTTCCCAGCTTGTGTTAGTGTGATTCATTTAAGATCAAATTTACCAATTTTGTTTCTCATTTATACTTCCCAAAATGATTTAGTATGATTGATTGACTTAATTAATTTATTTTTATACCATTTATTCTTTCATAGTGCTTTTCATTTTACTATATTATTATCATATTTTTAAACATGATTTAGTGTGATTTTACTTATTTTAATTCGAAACCAAATCTTTCTCTTGTTTTAAAAACAAAAATCGTTGACCTCTTGTTTACCACCTCTTAGTTTATTATACTTAGTCATTTCTTGTTATTACACATTTCCAAACATGAAATAGTGTGTATTACATTTGTTTTTTTGATTGATTATACTTAGCCAACCCCTTTTTGCCTATTTATTTTTAACCATGCATGTGTCCTACATAATGCTAGAAATGAAATGACAACACATATATTTACTATAGAATAAATAATAAAACTATAAATACATGTACTAGAAATAAATATATTCATGCATCTACAACCAAAACCACAATACAAACACATAAAATCAACATCCAACTATCAAAATCAGATATTTTTACATATATTATGTGTTTTTGATACAAAGTACAAAAATAAATCATTCCAGATCTAATGTTGGGCTCTATCTTATCTATTTAGTGAGTTAGCCACACTACCCATAGATTCCTCATATAGTCCCCTCTAAATAGTATGTTATAAAGACATTGTCTAAAATCTCAAAGATATCACCTATCCTTATAGGTTGGCCATTTTGGCTTGCACCTATGCTAGCTAATTCATGGTATCCATATGTGTAACTCTTTCCTAAGACAAAACCTATCATTCATGTGCCTCTCCCACTCCCACACCTGTTGGTGGTTTTCACTCATCCCTCCATGCCTATAATCACCTCATAACCTCTCTTACTAATTTAAACCAACTCACCTGAGCTAAGATAGATAGTATCATGGGATCATCTAGTGTAGTAGGATCATATGGTGTTGGCATGTCATCCAAGATCTCATGGAGTAATCCACTCACTATGGATACCCATCTATTCTCCTCATCCATATAATCTATAAAATTCAAATTGGATATATATTAGATTAAATATATATCTCAAAATCTATCTATCTATAATTTATCTCAAAAACTTAAGAAAATTTCAATAGTTTATAACCTATCTAAATGTCATATATCATCATCTCCCCATCTATGTGATTACCAATCATGATCTCTCCATCAGCTAATCCTCTAAGTACCTCATTTGTGGGATGTTTCCCATTCAATATAAACCTTAAGGTCACCACATGTGCCCATATTAATCCTCACTTAACGGGTACCTTTATAGACCAGCTTTATCCTAGGCTACCTAATGGGTCATCTGAGATGACCACCCTCTATGCTCTCTCTCATTGTTGGCATACCCATCAATGGTGTGAATGAGGTGTTGACCACTCTTCCTATTATAATGATAGATACGGTACCTCTAACACTCATTCATTTACATCCATATCCTTTCTATCTGCTAGCCATTATACTTATCCTTTTTATGGTCTCTCACATCATGGTCTGATCTCTATCCTAGCAATTGGTGGTCCCACTCTTCCTCTCCATATCAGATATCTCACATTTCAAGCCCAAAATGTAGGCACCACTATTATATCTACCAAGTGAGGGAGTCTGAACTATCCTATTATTTGTGTTATTAGATGCAGTTCTACCCACTATGTGTAGTAGCTTATAATATACACTCATGTTAATATTGGTACCACTACCCTCCAAATCATTTATACTATCATGATGTGATCATATGTCTACCACATGATATTTACTCATGTGACTATTTGTAGTCCTGACATATGTAACATAACCCACACCACCTAATCTTGTCACCATCTCTATACATGAGGTAACTGATCATCGACCACATGGGGTAATCTGGTTGGTTAGTATATCTATAACCTCTCATATATCTAATAACTCAATAAAATTATAGATCCCATAGTATTCTCCCCTCTCAATAACATACTATACATATCATGGATGAGCTAGACCTAGGTGATGGAACCTAGATCATATAGTGCCCCCTTATTTAAAATGGATTGGCATTAGGATATTGTATATAGCAATACCTTATCATCCAATTTTTGATACAACACCCATGTTATCACAAATCCTATCACTACCTTCAAAGTATATATAATTTTAGCTATATAAGCATTAAAAAGGCTCACTCTTAACCCAAGATATATGTTATTTGAGTCCATCAACCATAAGGCTAAGTATTGCCTTTTCTCCTATCTATGTGGTACCCCTATGATCACTGGTGAACCTCCTATCGAAAGTCTAAGAATAACATGGACATCCTATAGGGTGATACCCAACTTGATAGTATCCCCATCCACCACCCATATAAAATTATTAGTTAATCATTCCTAGGCTCCTAAGAACATGACTACAAGATAAACACACAATAGTACTCAACACATCTCCATAATACCTCTTAGACCTAGTGTGACTAACCTCACTTGGTCTTCAATTGTCAATCACTCTAAAAGGTTTGGGATCCATGCTACATTCACTAATCACCTGAATCTAGGATGCCTCTAAAACCATCAAATAATAAAAGATGTATTATACCTCCATGTCACTTATAATTAAATACATTATTTTTAAAATTTTAATAAAAATAAACCTACTTTGCCTTAATATATCCATTTTAACCAATTTGACCTATTTTTAGCCTACTTGGCCATTTTAGTACTCAATCATGCATTTTGGGACTTTCAATTATTAGTTTATCCTATTTCATGCTTTTATATACTATTCTAGCCACTTAGTCAAACTCTAAGTTCACCAAATAGTCCTTAGTTGACCATGTTGACTTAACCAAATAAGTTTACCTTTTCATTTTTCCCCTCTTAGTACTAAGTTAATAATTTGGTTCAAACAACTAAGTTAGCAATGAGGTACTAGGTATTTTACTCTAATTAACTAAGTCAATAGAAACGTATTAATTTGGCAAAGTGGAATCCAAATTTTTAGCCTACTGAGTCGACTAGGTTGACCTAGTTGGTTTAGACTATCGACTCTTTTCCATGCTTATAATAAATGCCTTTGGCAATTATTACTTTGATTCCTTTTATTCCATTTCCCAATTTTTCCTCTAGTACCCTTAGCAACTATCTAGAGTTCATTTTGGTTCATAGAGTTGGCCTAATTTACAAATTTCTATAAAATACTTAATTTTCATTAAAATATTCAAAACAAGTTTGAAATTCTTAGTTGTCACTGCACCCTCTACAACTACTAGGTATCCCTCTCATCTTGGTTATCACCTTCTCACCATCATAGATCTATTTCCTTTTTTTTCAGTCTCTTAAAGCTCTATTTTTCTCTCCAAATAAGTCATACAATAATTAAATGACTTTATTTTCACCCTATTTAAACTTACTATTCACAATTCTTTACATTTCAAATATTTACCATCAAATTCCTTGTTTAAATCATATCTTTGTTTTTACTCACTCATTTTTCAAATCATAAAAAGTTCTAGAATCATGACATCATAAAGAATCTTTTCCACTACCATATGTCTAATATTTTATTATTTCAGGAAATTAAGTGTTTATTTCCTAAATAATAAATGGGTTGGAATAATGTAAATCAATAAATAATATGCTTTAATTAACCTACTAATTTGTGTAAACAAATAATATTTTTACCTTTTATAAATATAGTAGGAAGTGAGAGAAAATATAAATCAACTTATTCTAATTGATCCAAACTAAGATAGGGCCTAATACTAGTAGAGTAGGACTACAAAATAGTCTAGAATAAGTTCTTGAGCTTCATTTTTGGGTTGGATAGGAGCATCAAAAGTATACACTCTATTTTTTGTCACTATAGTCTTATTTGTGTGCTATTATCCTAAGGATAAAATATTTTTGGATTTTATTCGGTAGGCCAATTTTGCCTTATCTATGAATTTTTTAGGCTTAGAAGCCTATGGATCTCTTTGTGTGTCTAATTTAGTCTTAAAAATCCTTAGGATGTCTTAATGTTTGAACATGAATGGAAACTTGGGAAAGAGAGAGAAGGTTTTAGTGTGTAAAGGATATGCTAAACACACTTCACACCCTATGTTTGGGCACACTACCTACATAAAAATACTCTGAAGAGGGATCAAGTTAATGTAGTTCTCCCATTGAAGTGCTTGGTGTAATTATGTGTGGTGTATGCAAATAGATGTAAAACTAGATGTACTTTGGAGGACTACGCACTAGTATAAGTAATTCAATAGGCTTGAAATAGTCTTGGAAGGCTTTATGAAGAGAATAGGGAAAAGTGATTGAGTGTGCTTGCTTGTATTCTTGTTTCTTTTCTATAAATGAGTGCCAACCCTTTTAAATGGACTTTGAATGGCCTTTATAAGGTAATTAATGATCATGGGTTAAATGAACTTGTATTAGGCTAATAGGGGAAAAGATAAGGTATTGGGAAAATCTAAATGTTAGAGGTAAAAATGCACTTGGACAATAGTGTCAAAAATAAGACACCTTGGGTTCCAGTGCTCCTGTCTAATTTGGGTGTTATTGTCAAAAGGGGATGAGACCCAAGGGGATAGATGTAGGCCTCAAATTTCTACCTAGGTCTAAAAGAGCTATGTTTTAAAGGATACAAATGATTTGGAATTAGTGATAGAATAACCTAAAAGGGTTGTGTGAGAAATAAGGAAGACCTATGGGTTGGGTGTCATTAGCCATGCCAAAGTCATCCAATTTCAATTTTATGTGACCATATTTATCCCCCATTTATTCTAGTGATGTAGCAAAGTGAAATACTAGGATAAAGGAAAGTAAAAAGCATACATGAACTTACTTAAGAGGGAGAAGCTGATGAAGTTGTGTGATGTTGGATGTGCATAGATATCATGCTTTGAAGTGTGAAACTATAAATGAAAACATAAATTAGATCAGTTCTTACTAGATATGCTATATCTAAAATAAGAATGTATAATATTAGAGTAAGAGGAAGATAAAATAATGAATACACCTCATTAGGTATGTGAACCAATACAAAACCTATTGTGATGTTGGATTGTGCTAGATAGTGTTAAGTATGTGTTGAATCAAGAGTAATATCATGAATGGAGATGAGTTCTCAATTCCCTAAAAGGTGGCTCAATAATGTAAAGGTTGGCCCTTTGGCTTCATCATCACCAACTAAGTGAAGTTAATTGAACCATGTGTATGATAATCGATATTTGAACTATGCATCTAATCCCTCTAAATAAGTGGCTCAAGAACACAAAGCTGGCCCTTTAGCTCCATTACTACATCATGAATTGAAACTATGAAGTGATACCAATATAAAATAGATGACATATGAAATGGATTATGGAGCTCATGGATATGATATAAATATGACAATGTGGCATGGATAACTTGAATCTATGCTAGAAACTATGCCACTCTTGGCCATTTCAAAAGATGGAGGTTAGGATTGTATGAAATACACTCTAAATTTGATGTACTAGGCTTATATGAAATGCAAATCAAGAACTTACGTACTTGTAAACTTAAAATTTTATGAAAGTTCACCTTGAAAATGATGTCAACCACTTACAAATGGAATAAGGCATGTAACTATTGAGAATGCTTAGAATAAACTAAAATCAAAAACTAAAAAAGATCAATGTACTATGCACATTACCCCAATCACTGATGTCTAAAACATGGATTTTTATTTTGAAGTTATACCAACTACCTAATCTACACTGAATGTGAGAACCATCATGTCATGCGTGATAGCCCCTATATCTAAGAAAAATGTAGTAAAATGCTAAATCTAACTGATCTAAAAGTGTAAATACTATCCTTAAACTAAATTTTTTACCTATTTTTAGAAAACCTAATTTTTTTTATTCTTAGATAAGAGTGCCAAAATTTGAACACCCCTATGTTTGGTGGTACTATCCAGTTTTAGTGTTGTTGTCTAGTGTCAAAATTGGTTACTGATCTAGAACTGTCACTATTTTTCTACTCTATTTTGATTGGTTTGACCTCTAGATTATATATTGAGTGGTTTGAATTATATTTTTTCAACTATTAGGAGATTTAGTCTCTATAACAAAAACCTTGTTTGATCCCCCCTCTTCTAAGGGTAGGAGTGAAGAACCTGTAATGACTACCCTTAAAAAAAAAGAGTCCTACAATTGTGTTAAGCTATATAGATATATGATATAGCATTTGATATTGGATAGTATGTTTCTAAATATAGTAATGTTTGTATTGATATATTGTTAGATCAATAGGGGTATGCCTAGATAGATATAATAATGTGAAATCATGTGCAAATTACTAAACTAGAAATCTTAGATATTAGTTGTTAGTTATTAGTTGAAGGGATGGAGCATGATGTCCATCATGGAATCTAAGAGAGAAAGGGAAAAACATGATATGGATCATGGCATTGCACACATTGAAAATCAAACAAGAAATCAAGCAACAAGAAAGAATCATACAAAGATGGCCAAGGGGCTACACAAACAAGAGGCATTGGAACATGTCACTCAAACTAGAAAATAAGCATGAAAGGAATGTTCAAATGGCACATATACATACAAGTGAAATAAGGAAAATTGGCACAAGGCCCAAAAGCACATGGAAGAATAAAAGCAAAGGACATTGGGAAGTGTCCTAAGGCACAAGTAGGAGATAAGATGGAATTGTAAATGCAATCACACAAGCTATGATAAGCAAGCAAAGAAAGCATATAATAGCTATAAAGATACAAGCACATCTAACTAATCAAATAAAATGTGAAAGTATGCAAAACATGTGTAGAACAAGACTAGGTATATGCTAAGAGATACACAAGTGCTAGATACTAGTGAAATGTTGATATAATATTCTATGTAAGCTATAAAGTAATGTACACCATCATGATAACTTATAGTGTGTAGTGTAGGAATGACATAACCTAGATGGTTTAGTCATGTATAAGATGGCCTCAATGGGTGTGTTTATTGATGTGTGTCTCAAATATATAAGTAGGAGTACCCCCTCAATGAGTAGAAGGAAGCAATCAAGTAATTAGATGTTACTACACACACTCAACGAAGATCAAGTGAAGCACTGTAATGTATAAAATCAACATACAATAGCATGAACTAGAGAATGCAAGTCCTAGAATGATATTAGTAATGTAAAGCATGGATGATGCATATAATCAAAATATTTTTGGTATTTTTGATATGTTTTGAATGTTTTTGTATTTTTAATTTTTTTATTATTTTTGTATTTTGATATAATCTATGTATACGAAAAATGGGGAAGAAATGATACTAACTAATGAGTCTCAGATGAGACTCCCTATCATGTTATCCTATATCAAATAACTAAATCATTCATGATCATGAGGCATAGGTGTATATCTGAGATTGTGAAGCTAAAATCTATGTACATTGTAACTAATTTGAAATATTTGAAGTGGAAGCCAAATTTGGTGTCCCCTTGTAACTCTAAGAAGTGGATGCAATTTTAGGGCTCTTAGGTACCCATATGTAATTATAAGGGGATCTCTAAATAGGTGATCTTTATGTAGATGTATGAGACATCAATGTAACTGATCTAGGTGTGAATTCTATTATTATAAGTTGTTTAGAATACTAAAACTATTGGGGTGTATAAACCCTCTATACTAGCAATAGATGTCACAACAGTGGATAGATTTGAAGTGAAAGCTCTATTAAAATTAGAGGAGAAAATAAAACTAGTGGAAGAATTGGAGTTGATGATTTTAAGCTACTAGATGGCTCTAAAGTGGGGAGTGGTGACTCATAAGGAACTCTATTGATTGTGATAATGCAAAGTTTAAGGAATAGTGCTTGAGTGTAGTTACTTATATTCTTTCGTCTTTCTTGTATGAGTTCCAACCATTCTAAATGGACTTTGAATGGCCTTTTATATTGTAATTAATGACTATGGGTTAAATTAACTTATATTAAGTTGGCAGGGAAAACGATAAGGATTTAGTAAAATCTAATAATTAGAGGTAAAAATGCATTTGGAAAACAACACCATATAGGATACCTTGGGTTCTGATGCTCTTATCTAATTTGGCTTTTGTTTTCTTAAGGGGATGAGACCTAGGGGGATATATTTGGGCCTAAAAGTGTTGCTTGGGTTTGAAAGAGCTAAGTCTAGAAGGCTGCAGATGACTAGGAATTAGTGAAAGAATGGCCTAGAATGGTTATGTGAGAAAGAAGGAGGACCTATAGGTTGGGTGTCATTATCTAAGACTAATTCATATAATTTTACATTTTACATGACCACCTATATTACAAAAATTATAATTTTTCACTCTTTTTGCACTAATTTATATAGGTTTGCCTAACATTCCTTACATTGGATGCCTTCACTTCTCTTTTAGTATCCTTTTTTATCTAAAACACTAAGGTAATTAAAGGTATGTCTTTCTCAAAATTTTCCTTTAATTTATATTATTTTATCCTTATAACATTTTACTTAGCATTAGTGTTATGTCTCATCATGTTCTATTCACAAAGCACCATCTTGTGTTGCACTTATGTGACACGTGCTGAGCTTCGAGTGGGGAATATGTATACATATAATATTTTCAAACTTTTATCAGCTTCTAATGCTCTTTATATTTTATAAACACATTGAGTCTCAATATCTTTAAGTTCACACCTTAAGGGTTGCATCGAGAAAGGGGTGGATAGACCATTGGTGATTCACAGGATTTTGGTCCCCTTTACCACTTGTTATCTACATACTTGTCTCTTGAAAGCCATATCCTTAAGCTTGTTCTTATTTATTGTACACTCCTCAATAATTTTCCACCTTTTATCCCCCTTTTTTAACCTAAACCCCCTTTTGACTATTTATAGTACTAGGTCAACCCTGTACTATTGTGGGTAAAATTCATTTAGGGTCTAGGTAAACTCTTGGCCAACTTATCCTATGACCTAGTGAATTTTTATCCTTAATAGTAATATGTCAATTGGTTCAACCATATCAAATAATTTTTTTTGAAAAGGAGTAGCGTTAAATACACCTATATATACAAGATCATTTTGTAATTATTTAGATAATAGAAGAAGTAAGAGCTATTACATATCTACTTATCGACCATTTTATTTGAGAAACAAGCTTAGGGATTCATATGTTATTTGGAGATATGGATTTTATCTTATGGATAAGTCTTTTGGATGAATTGATAAGTTATGTATCATAGAGATAATTTATTCTTATCATCCTTACATACCAAAACAACCTCTTGTAAAATACCTTGGCCAAAGGAGAGATTGAGGCTTAGCAGGTTCGTCTTCAAAGGTAAGCATAACTAACTTTTTTCTTCCTCTGTAAGAGTATATAAATATGAATTTTTACTCATATTTCATTCATTATGATTATATATACATTAATATGAGTATATGTATCTTATGCATGTGTAACTTTTTTGTTTGGGACCCCCACTTTGTGCCACAATATTTGGTGAGAACTAGATTAAACTTTACTTTACTTGTTATTAGTTTAGTGAATATGAAAACATAGAAATTATTTAGGGTTAATACATGATTTTTATTGATTAGAGGATTTTAAACTCTCCCTATAATTTTCTATTGTGGTAAGTGATCCCTTAATTAGGTCTAGTAGATCCCCATATTGATCATATTACCGATTATTTAATCTATCACCAATCAAAAGTGTAAGTATGATCTATCTTCTCTAAGTTAGGAGTTATTTATAGACATGATGTATTTATGATAGAATATAGATCTTAACTACTCACTTACTCTTAGCTCACATTTGGCTACACACAAGATTCAAATTACTTAACTTGAGGACAAGGTTAGAACTTACAACAATCTTGTTCAAAAAATAAGTCCTCTAAACCATTCTAGGTACCATCTAGTTATATAACAAACAATATGAAGAAGGTTAACAACACACTAGGGTTATTAACTAAATTCCATAAATACAACATAGTTTAAATAATAACTTTTTATATTCCCATGGCTAATTCTTAACCAAGATGAACAATGAAACACTAACTATAGCATACAAACTTAGTGCCACTATTACTAATAGTTTTATTTAAAAACAAATTATTTTATCAAAATGTTAACAATATATACATTCTATTATGAGAGTCAAATTCACTCAATGAACTAATACCTAATCATTATAAGTATACATAAAATAGATTAAAATAATTATTTAACACGCACCAACATATACACATATAAATTTTATCAATATATATCTATTTTATACCAATGAAGAACATAATGATCAACATAAACATCCCTTATTGAGAAAAAAATAATGCAATCAACTAGAAAATATTATCATTATCTCATTATATTCACGTAAGTGTCCAATGGTCAATGATGGATAGATACCCCATGAAAATATTGAAGAAATAAAAAGTGATTTCTTTCTATCAAGATGATCCCATCCACCAATGGAATCAATCCTACAACTAGAATTTAGTGATTCCCAATATAGTCTAAATATGGAAATACATACATTCTTACCATGCCATTCCACTTCTACACACATGACCATAATTTTATAATGAATTTATCAAAACACCAACACTCTAGATCTATCAGTGTTTTACCATTATTTGATACCAAAATGTAACATCCAAAATTTCACCCAAATAAAACCTATAAAATTGCCACTATTTTTTCTTCTTTTGTGTAACACTAAATCTGCTCGAGTAAACACTCTAACTATTTATACAACTACACTCAAGAATGCCTTGATTGAATGTTTCTTATAAAATCACATTCGTAATCAAAGGCAACCTTAAAAGTATACAAACACACTCAAGCTATGTTATATGTAATGTACATTCTTACCAACAATTTTAAAAAATAAAAAACATAAAGGTGTTCGACAAGCTATATGCGACTAAGATATATACTACACCAAAACTAGTGTAAAATACTATAATCAAATTTGATACTGAAGCTATGTAAGGTATACATTTTACTAATAAAACTAAACTAAATATCATTCCAAATAATATGGAATGTGATCCATTAATGGTTTGTTAACACCTTATCTATGCCACTACAACTATAAGTGCATTAGGACCATGTAAGAAAGTAAGCTACTAATTAGGCCAACCTCAAATATAGTATTTTTAATACCTATAAGTATAATAATAAATTTTAACCATTCATTTTGATTACCCAACCATGGTGCATCTAGACTTGACTAGCTCACCTCACAATCAAGTTACAATTTCGTTAAATCACTTATGAAATGGTGATGGATAAAATAACCCCATGAGATTAAAATAATTTCTTGGATTTATTACATATTATATTATCAATAGGATACTACTAGGAACATACAAAATTAATTTCCAATAATTTATACAATAAAATAAATTGGCATTGTAAATGAGTTTCAACGTAGAAAACAATTCTACTAAGCAATTTCTTGAATAAATTGGGTTGAAAATTAATTTACTATAAATACTAAAACATTCTATATTTATAAATCAAATTTAATGTATTAATTTAAAGGTAAAGAAATCATCACCAACCACCATTATTACTTAAGGATTCTTATATCTATTTGGTAACTCAAATTTAAAATGGTTTTGTAGGATAGAAAAAAAAACCAAGTACAGAAAATTACCAAAAGCCTCTAGAAATAGATCCATAAAAAATCATCAGATGATGTATGAAATTAATGGTTTAAGGTATTAATTCTCATGATATAATTCTAGAGCCTAAATTTTTTAGTTTCATAAAATCTCATGTTATTCTAATAATTGGAATCTATTTATGGAGTGTCTTTGTAGATTAAAAATCAAACAAAACATTTATGAGCAAATTAAATCTGGAAAATAATTATTAAAAATAACAAATGGTCATGTTTTGATTATTTCAAATTACCAATATAAATTAAACATGTTAGAAAACACTATCGGCCCCTATATCTAAGATACTATCACTCTAGCTTCTTTTGGTAAGGTGTTTCTGAAGGGGTTCTAAAAGCTAAAATAAATAAAAAAGAGATTAATTCTGATATTTCTCCTTAAAAATGGTTTCAATGAATAACTATGGATGAGTTGGAATGATAAAATTCATTTAATTAAATTCTATTAGGATAGAGGTCATGGTTCTGATCTTTTTGTTATGTGAGTCGACTAGTACAATTATTTTACTAAAACAGATTCCAACTAACTTTAGCCATTTTTATATTTAATAATAT